>PVJA010004664.1:0-84399 GCA_004027025.1 Myocastor coypus | reverse complement strand
TCCAGGAGACGGCACTGCCCCATAAATCAGGCCACAGAGGACAGGGAAGGTCATGAATCTCCCTAAGCTTCGCCCTGGATTCCGCTTCCCCAACACCCTGCCCCCTGGGGCTGTGCTCATGCGCTTCTGAGGCCACGACCTGCTACGGGAGCCTCCCAGGTGTGGAGCCCGGCCCTCTTCCTGCACACTTGGCCAGCTGGGGAGAAGAGCCCAGGGCTGGAGTTCGCTGAGCACCTGCTCAGGGTCCCACCAGCAATCAGGCGCGTTACAAGTGTCATACGTCCTGCCAGGGACCTGTTACCATCAGTCGCTTTTCAGAGGAGCTAGCTGGAGTCACGAGTTTCTCCTTCCTCTCTTCTGCCTTCCCTTCTCCTTCTCTACTTCCTTCCTTGCCAATAGAGGCCTGATTGCTCAGGGTCAGTGGGATACCAGGACCTCCACCCCCCTCCAAGAGGGCCCCTAGTAAGTCCAGGCCAGGCATGGTCTGCACCTGCAGGAAGCTGATGTGGTAGCAAAGCCTGGTCCTCCTGGGCCCCTTTCCCTTGGAATTCTATGAATTTTATGCATGGTCTGGGTATAAAAATAACCCTAACAAACACAATAAGACAGGTCAGAGTGGGTTGCGGAGATAGCTCAGTGGCATGCCTGGCAAGTGCCAGGTCCTAAGGTTAATCCCCAATACAGCAAGCTGTTCTGGCCCTGGAACCCCAGATGCACCTTGCTGATCCCAGAACCAGGTGTGGTGGCACACACCTATGATTGCAGTTCTGGGGACAGGAAGCTGAGACAGGAGGGCCACTATGAGTCTGAACTGCATAGTGAGACCCTGTGCCAATCAATCAATAAAAATTTGAAAAGATGGGTCATGCTGGCTCACGATGACAGAATTATTGCTTATGAGCAAACTGGAACAACTCCTACGTTATGGCTTCAAAACGCCCACTGAAGCCCCGCCTGCTGGACTGGTAGAGGTTACGTTCTTTCAAAGGTTGTTTTGAACCTCCAGGAAGTCCCAGGTATACAATGCACATTCTTTACCCCGGAAGTCCAAAGAGGGCTTCGTCAGCACCTCGGCTCTTCCCCCTGTCCGAGACTGGTAGAGAATCTGGAGGCTCCATCGTCTTGCTCTCGTCCACCCCGGCTCACAGCTGGCAGTCTCTTCCCTCCGGCAGGACCTGTGTGACTCTCATTTCTCTCTGACCCCCAAACTTTCTGTCCCCCAAAAGACAAGCAGCGTCCTCTTGACAGATTGCCTCTGGCCTACGAGGACAGAGGGCCAGCCTTGAGCTTGCCACAAGATCTGGGGCTGGTGGCACAGTGGCTGACAGGGTCCAAGCAGAAGCACTGCGTACCCTCATGCAGGGGCTGGAGGAGAACTGATCACAGAGCCTGGATAAAGAGACTGTGAGGTGTGGAGCAAAGAGCAAAGGGGAGGAGAGAACCCCCACTCTCCCAGCTTAGAACTAAGCTCCAAAGAGACTCAGGGTTCACACAAGTGTGGAGCTTTGGCTCCAACCATTTGTATGGTCCTCCCTCCTCCAGGATTTCCTCTGTGGAACTTACCAAAGTATCTGAAATTCCTACTGCACTCCCTGTCTTTAAAGACAAATTTATAAAGCCCAACTTTATGAGTGTATAAAGCCCATACTCAGCTTTGCGCAGTGGCAGTATCGTAGCCAATGAGGTTTATCTGAGGCACGATTATTGCTAATTAAAACGCATTCTCCACACCAACCCCATATTCTCCAGTAAAGTTTAGGCACAGAAATCCACGGCCGGCTTAGATGCTGTTCAATCGGGTTGTCACAAGATGTCATCTGTGACAGGCCGACTAAGATGTCATAAGGAGCTAGAGGCACCCTTCCCCCTCCTCCTCCCGCCTGCTGCTCCTCCTGAGTGTCTGATCCTGGAGTGACTATGCAAATGTGAGCACTCTAACACACGCCTTCTCTCGCTCGCTTCCATATGACTGATTTCTGGTGTCAACTATTGCAGACGTATTAGCCTCAGGGTCAAGAGCACAGATAATTGGCACTGGAGGAGCTTCGCTGTAAGAATAGAATAGGAGGACACACGTCAAAGGCTCGCCACGGTGGCTGCAAAGTAGTAAGCGCTTGGAGAGATTGTGCTATTCTCACTTGCCAAGGTACAATGCGTGGGCTGTTCTTAGAATCTCGCAGCCCAGTTGCTGCTGAGCTCCTCAGCCTGGACTTCACAGGCACTGATCTTTCCATTAAGATAAACAGGTGGACACAGACAAAGAGCTGTTAAATATTTCCTATAAGCTATGCGCAGGAATACAAAATCCAAAGGATACAAGGCATCACAATCATCTTCCCATCACTAGAAACTGCCTGAGATGGAAACCCGCCCTTAAGGAGTCTCTCTCTCTCTCTCTCTCTCTCTCTCTCTCTCTCTCTCTCTCTCTCTCTCTCTCTCTATCCTCTCTCTTCTTTCTTTCTTTCTTTCTTTCTTTCTCTCTTTCTTTCCTTCTTTCTGTCTAGAAGAAGCAGACAAAGCAGATGTCAAGGTGTTTGGATTTAAGGACAGCTAAGTGTTTTAAGCTCACAGAACACAAAGACAAAGACACCCTTGGTGTCCAAAGGTGAGTGAATGATCAGAGGCTGCCTTCAGATCCGCATTCACTTAAAAACCAGATGTTTCTTAAGCAACCACTGCACACCAGCCATTGCGGTAGGTGTGGAGAGCATTTTGCTGGATGAATCATCCTAGGAGAATGCTCTGATCTCTCGCGACTTCCATTCCAGTTGGCAGAGACAGCAAAGGGTAGAGTCAGGAGCTGTGGTAAGCAAAGTAACAGCTCCTGGAGGTGCTCTATCTCAACCCCCAAAATCTGTTCATTAAGGTTGCAGATGAGGTTAAGTTTGCAATGAAACTGATCATCTTATAGGGGTGCTTTCCTGGATTCCTGCCTGGGACTCATGTCATGACAATTATGACGATATTAGATATGGGGGTCACGGGTGGAGGAACCGGGCCAGAGAACTTGTCTAAATCCAAACCTTTTGGATTTGCAGCCAGTCCAGAAGCAGAACTGACCTCACTCAAACCATTCTCACGTATGTTTCATCTGACAGGCTTTGGGGTCTTGTTTTGTGAAAATGGTCTGGCAGTCAATAAGCACATAATACAATCAATGCGCAGACAGGGTGATGTCCCAGGCATGGAGCAGAGGACAAACTTCTGTCTCCCAATCTCTGGAGAATAGATTTCCAAAGAATGAGGATCTTTAGGTTGTCACTTCAAAGCTGGAGGTATATTATTTAACATGGGTAATGGCCTGTGGTCATGGTTTTGGAAAGCAGGGCTAATTTAGGCATTTTCCATACTGTTTCCACAAATAAATTGTAGGTGTTAGACTCTCTGTCCAGACTTTATGTGTGGAGCATATGGCTACCATATTACCCCTAGGTCTCTGTCTCTTGATTCTTAAGCTAGAATCCTATGTAGAACAGTTGTTACTGAGTTGCTGTTGACGGCGCAACTGTGACTCAGTTCAGAGTCCATGTGGCTTGCTGGATCGTCCCATCTAAATGCTCACCAAGGCTATGGTCATTCCAGGGACAGTGTGAATGTCAAAGGTCCCATGGGACTTTGGACTCACTTCCAAATAAAGCAAAAATTACCAAGCCAAATACAAACAAAAAAACAATGCGAGAAAAAGACATTTTTGCAAGTGCTAAGTCAGTCAGTTTGCAGTTTCTAGACCCCTGAAGCAATGAAAGAAGCTAAGACAGTTGAATCCTAACTGTGTGCAAATAGCACAGTAGTTCATATGCGCGACCCCAGTTCACAGCACCCCTGTGAAGTAGCTATGGTTACCCTGTTTCACTGGGAAGGATACAGAGGCAGTGTGAGGGTTAATAACCAGTGCAAGACTTCGTGACTGGAAAGAGACAGAGACAGAGAAGGCAGGCAGCAATCAAACTCCCAGTCTGGGGTCAAAGCGATGAGAGGGTGTTAAGAATTTCAGGCTGTCGTAGCTGTTTACTCAAGAGAAACAAATTCCACCCACCAATGAAGTAGATTTTTGTGACTCATGAGACTACCATCTGCACATGAAAAAGTAAGATACGGGAGTCAGAAAGACATCTCCTGAAAGTGAGCCATGAACAAAGGCCCACTGGGAGCCACCGTGAGATCTAGAGGAATATTCCTCCAGGTGGCAGGGACAGCGGGTGCAATGGCTGGAGGAGTGGGTGCATCTGGAGTGCATGAGGGGCTACAGGGGTCCTGCTGTGTTGGGAAACACGAGGGCATTGGGAAGCGTGGATCGTGGGCCCCCAGGTCCACTAGTGCAACTTTGACTTTCACAGTGTGGCTCTGCTAGAAACCTTAGCAAAGGGCAAGCTTCGTGCTGTTGTAGCCATTGGCAGCTCTGCAGCTGGTGGACTGCAACTAGAAGAAGCAGGCTGGGTGGATGCAAGAGGAAGGATGCCCCGAACCACAGCAGTGGAGCTTGTGAGAATTATCAGAGACCAGGCGACATGGGTGCATGGGGCTTGGGATGGGAGGGGGTGGGAGCCGGGCCTGAGGGGAAAGCAAGCTTAAATTCTTCATGGTGTGGTCAGTTATACTCATCCCCAAACTTCCCTAATTTCTTGTCCTTGGTGACTCAGCCCTTCTTCTGTCACTTCCTGACCTCATCTGGATTCCTGGCCTGCAGTCCTGCTCCACAATCTATGGATCGGCTGCCTTTGGGGCGCCGCTGGGCCTCACACTCCACGGCTGGGGTCCAGGCGGGTCCCGCAGAGCCGCCGAAGCACGTTCGCCTGGGTGAGGGCTGCCCACGGCTCCCACGTTGTCAAAGGCTCCCATGCATCCAGAAGCTTGGATATTTATAACTCTCTCCCGGTTTGCAGATCAGCATCTTCCAACGGCCTGGGAGCTGTCTGTGCCCTACACTACAGGGAGTTGCATCAAGGAAATGCATTAAAGGGAGTCAGCCGGAGGCGAGGGTACCACCGCTCGGGCTCCCTATCTCAATTATTTATTGCTCATAATTTCCAGCAAATCGCTGGCTGTTTATTGGTGATGATCCATTATTGAAGCACTTCCTAGGGCCAGGGCCAGGTTTTCGGGAGCTAGAGCTGGGGCATACTCTTGAAAGCTGTTAGCCAACCTCCAGGGAGAAGAGGGTCTCCAGAGTGGCTGGTCACCCACCGAGGATATGCACCTTTTAATTGTTGGCTTTTGTGGGAGCCTGGGATTGGTCAGGATCCAGAGTGCGGTTTACCATCGGTAATTGACGGAGCCCTGGCGTTTTAGGAGTGTGTGTGAGATGAGTTGCCCTAGCCCATGGCAACCCCCATGGACCCCAGATAAGAACCGCGTGCTGTTCCCAGAGATCTCAGGTGCTGGGTAGGTGCATGATCCACCAGACTACGTCACTGCCCACATCATTATTACCCCTGATTGCATGCTCTGGAGCAGTGATTTGGCAATCGAGAATTTTAAAAAGGCAAATGCAATGAAAAATATTTACCAGTGATTTCTATGTCTTAGCTATACATGCTGTCCTCCAGGTAGAACTGTGATGTATCCTGCACCCCTTGATTTCTTCACATCCATGGCGAACTCTGGGTTCCCCCAGCTCATCCACTAATCCCCCTCACTTCCTCCAATATTTCTACATTTCACGTTCGCCCGTGTCTCCAGAGCTGCGCCACCAGGCCTTCCTGCCACACACTCACAATGACGACGTAGCGGGGCAGCTCACACCCCCCTCCTTCCTGGTTGGTCTCCTGGCTCTCTCCCTGGCTTCCTCTAACCCACTGACCTTGGGTGGCCAGAGGTGTATTCTAGAAATCTCAGTCAGGGGACTTTGTCCTCGATCCCCCAAACACTTGATTGGCTTGCCCTGCAGTCTGCCTGAGCCGCTTTGTCTGGTTTCTGAGCCACCACGTTACCACTGCACACCAGAATGTCGTTGTTGCGGTTTGTATCTAGTTGTCCCCGCCCCCCCCCCCAGCCTCATTTACATCTTGGGGCTGTCAAGCGCTCTGTTTGAGGGGTGGGGCTTGAGGGGGCGTGGCCAAGAGAGGCCCTAAAGGTTAAACTGACAGCAGGCGCTGTCAGAGCACCCCCCCACACACATGCACCAGGCAGCTGTTTTGCGCAGAGGCATGGAGCAGATCATCCTGGACACAGCAGCGCCCCAGGCCCTCCTCGAGTCCCTATAAAGCAGGGGCAGCCTCTTGAAACCTCCAGGAACTGTGAGCTAAATAAATCTTTCCCCCTCTAAGCTTGTGTGTCGGGTATTTGTCCCAGCAACGACAGGATAGTAACTGAAACGGTCGTCTCTAGGAAAGTCAGTCTCGCTGTCTGTGCTCAGCGGCTTGAGCCAAACCCTCTCGGCAAGGGCTTGTCCCTTCCTCTCCAAGGAGGTACCCCCTCACTACCTTCTAGGGCCATGCCTCAGCCTAACCCTGGCTTCCTCAGCCTGCCCTTTCTGACCATGCGAGTGCTCCCGACACCTCTCCTCCCTCCATCACTGCATCCTGGGTTCTTTCTGTAGCTCTTCCATCACTTGCCAATGTTTCCATTTTTAAAAAAATCTTTTACTTATTTATTTGGTATGAGCTTGGACTACACAGCTTGGACTCATAGTGATCCTCCTGTCTCAGCCTCCCCAGGGCTGGGATTACAGATATGCACCACCAGGCCCATTTTTGGTGGTACACACAGTGCACCCAGGGTTCTGGGCTCTCTAGAGCATGTAATACTATGGATTGGACCTGGGTCCTTGGGTTTGCCAGAGAGATGCTTAGACTACTGAGCTATCTCCCTAGCTCAATTTGTCAGTTTTCTATTTGTTCTAAAATTTAGGCTCTAGGGGCTGGCCACATAGCTCCATGGACTAAAGTACCTGCTTAGACAGAGTACAGTGACCTGGGTTTGATCCCCAATATGCTGTGCCAGCCCCACTCCTGGGACACAGAGATGGTGACTGAAACTGGGTATGGTGGCGTGTACCTATAATCCCAGCACTTGGAAGGCTGAAAACAGGAGAATCATTGAGTCTGATCTACATAGTAAGACCATGTAGACCCTGTCCTAAATATATTAAAATAAAATACAAGTCAGGCTCTGTCTATCACAAGCTCTAGATATGACTCCTTTAAGACTTTGCATGCAGTGAGTGCTCAGCAAATATTGATGAATAAATAAATGAATAAAGGAAGCATGATCCCAAAACCGTGCTCTAAATTTGCAAGTCTCTGGCATCTCCTATTAGGACTTTCGTCTTTTTTTCCCCTGCATTGCAATACATCTATTTCCCCTCCCTTTAAAAAAAAAAAAAATATTGTGAGGCAGGATCTTACCAAATCACTCAGTTGCCTAGGCTTGATTTGAAATCATGGTCTTCCTGTCTCAGCTTCTCAGAATGCCAGAACTCCCAGTGCATGCCATCACCACAGCTGGCTAATGGTGACCCTTGATGACCCTTTCTTTCATGCTAGCAATTTCTCCTTTCCAGATCTAGAATGTTCAGATAAAGGAGTCCAAGGAATTTTGACTCCTGGACTAGGGATCCTGGTGTAACAAGTCTGCTCTGTTTGGACACCACTTAGGCCTGGGCAGCCCTAACCAAGCTCAGCGCTTGGGTCTTCCGTGACCTTGAGTGACCTTGACTGCCGGAGGGCTCTGGCTGATGCTCTTGCAGAATCTGCCTTCCTGGACGTACTGAGCATTTCATTTTATTTCAGAGCTTAACTGAGCACGTGAGCGATGGGGTCTGCCAGGTGTGAACCTGCATACTGGCCCCTCTGTCCATTCGCCATTTGACTTTGGGAAAGTGGCTGAGGGCTTCCAAATCTCATGGTAGAACACGGGCCACGGGGCTGCCACACCAGGCCCATGAACAAGGCCGTGACGTGCGTTGTGCAACACAGAGGCAAAACCCTCAGCCGAGACTGCCTCTGCTTTCCTGGGCCATCCAGCCTCCCTCTAGGTTAAAAAGAAATCTAGTCACATGGAGGCGTCAATGTTAGAGGCGCACCCCTAAAACAGAAATAAAACAGATGCTCCTTCCAAGAGCCTCCTAAGCCCAAGGAACCAGAAATAGCTCAAAGATCCAAGTCATGGCTTGCAGTAGCATAAAACGGTTAACTTTTCTCTCATCCCTTCGTATCAGACAGACTGTGAGGGATTTGCCTTAACAGACTGAGGAGAGTGGAATATTTCAGGAGTAATTAACCCTCTGCAATATTTTCATTGTTTTAGAGATCTTCTTAATGCCTGTAATTTAATGAAAAACACAAACTCCATTAGCCAAATTACATTCCGTTATTAAGGGCAGGTTAGGGGGGAAGCTAATGCAATCTTGCCCCGGCTTCCTTCTCTCCGGGCTCTCCCACGTCTTTGTGAGAATCTGCATGTTGGTTACTAAAGCTCGAGTCTTAACATTTTGGTGACTCTGTGTCTAGTTACGCACTGTGTAATATATATATATATATATATATAAACTGTGTAAATTCAAACCTTCCATCTTTGTCGGTCACCACACAACACAGCCCTATTTTTAGATCAGGAAGATAATTAACATCGATACTTGATAGGTAAAGGGAACACTGATTCAAGAATTAACTAATTGCCTTTTGTTTTCCAATTAGCTGATCTTTATTCATTGACCGGAATCGTACTAAGCCCCCGCTTCATCATCTAGCAGACGATGCACCAACAGGCCTAATTCATTTCCGAGGACCTCGCCTGCGAACCCCCGTCCCAACTCCCATGAGCCCCCAGGAAAGCCCCTTCCCGCCTGGGGACATCTCAGCAGCGCGAGGAGAGGAAATGAGCCGTCCAGAGTTTGCCAAATATACACATATGAGTAACTTGGGGGAGTGGGTTGGTTTGGGTTATGGGGTCAAACAGGAAAGCGGCAGAATTCCCAGCCCCCGTGCTAACACGCAGTCGCTCTATCTCACCGCGCGGCTCTGCTCTTTCCCGGATGACTCTGCCTTGAGTTTACGCTGTGTCCTTCCATTTGTCCAGGAAGTCGGTGCCGAGCTGTGATGACTCAGAGCACCGCTGGGCCTCCCCCTCACCCCTCGCATGAATGCCCCGGGGCTGAGCCAAGAGCTGGGGGTTTCTGAAGGGAAGGGCTGCATCCAAAGGGGCGGCTCTCAGCGCAGGCTCTGAAGCCCAGCGTGACGACCCTGAAGGCCCGTGTCACAGCCCCCTGTGCTGCTGGAAAGCCCTGCTCCTGCGGCAGTCTCTCTCCTCTGTGCATCTCTGCTGTGCAATTGCCTGGGTCGCTCTGTGGACTTCCTGTCACCGTGGGAAGTACCCTCGTCTGGCCTAAAACTCTGAAGTGGCTCCTCCCAGGGCCATGTGGTGGACATAGAGGCTGTGATAGGCAGTAGCTTCCTATTTAAAAGCAAATCATCATTATTAGTGTGTGGACCCTGGCTAACTGTGCATGGATGCTGAAGGGTTGGGGAGTGACCTGTACCAATGCCTGTAGCCTATACCAAAGTGCATCGAAAAATAAGAGATGATGGATGGATGGATGGATGGATGGACAGATGGAAGGACAGGTGTGTGTAGCAAAATCCTGATCCCTGCATCTGGGTGGTGTGGGGTGCAAGTGTTCATGGTTCACCTCTTTTCCCCATTTGAAAATTCTAAGAAACAAATAAGAACCAGTCAGCCAATATCACTGAGACTACGTACACCTGTACATGCAGAAATAACCTTGCCTGTTCACTTCTTTGCTAATTTTAATCATCCACTAACTCTGATCATCCCCTAAGCGAATTCTACACCTCCTACTCAGCCCCACGGGAGCAGGGTTCCAGCTTCCTCTTCCTGTCCGCCCTCCTCATTCCCTATCTGAGTGCACCCCTTAGCAGCCCCTTGGGTCAGGTGCCCCCAAGCATGAGTTTGTTCCACACCCTCGTCCCTCTGCCTGTGCTGGGGCATTCAGGTGAGAGGTGCCGCTGTCCCACATCCCCCTCTGCCTGGCCAGCATCTCCTCCTTCCTTGGTGGACAGGCTTGCTGTTGGGCTTTTTACACTTAGCCCTGAGAATCCAGACTTCACCTGGCATGTATGTCTCGACTCGCCTCACCCTGCATGTGCTGCCCGGCTCTGTCCACACTGCCCCTGATTTCTGAGCTGCAGGACCCCAGAAATGCCCTGCTGTGTGTTGTATTTCACATAATGGTGAGCAGGCAAAGCCACAGATGAAGTCCAGGTCCTGAACCATCCTTCTGGGACCTTGGCACTCACTACTGGGGAACAAGCACTCCACCTGTCAGGGGCCCATAGATCAGATTAGACACCACAGCATCTGTACCCAGAATGCCTCCTAAAAGCCACAACAGGTTAAGCTCTCAAAGCAAGCTCTGCCACCCTCCTGCTCCAAGAAACAAGGCCAAAGTGGCACAATGTCGAAAAGCTGAAGGCAGCGCCGGAGCTCCCATGGGGGCTCTGTCATCCCCACTTCCCATGCATGGGGCAGCCGCATGCGGTTCTCCCTCTCCGGGTCTCTGCAGTCGCTCTAGTGACAGCGCCCTGAAATTGCTGAGCCTGGAGGCTTCACCACCATTCCCTCAGCCAGCTGCGCTTCATCTTCCCTGCGACAGTGCTGTCTGTTGGCCATGTCTGTCCGGCTGGGAGGCTGACCTCCATCCTGTCTTGCTTTCAGACTAGGACCAGGGTCACTGTCTCGGCACTTGTGCTCAAGAAGGACAAGGTAGATTCTCTGTGTTTAAGAGCAGCTCAGAATGGGCAGAGTGAGGCACGCCCATAATCTCAGTACTCTGGGAGGACGAGGCAGCAGGCAATGGCAAGTTCTACTTCAGTCTGAGCAATGTAGCAACTTAGAAAGTCCTGCTTCAAAATAGAAGAATGAAAATGATCTGGGGATGTAGCTTAGTGCAAATGACCTGGGTTCAATCCTCAATAAGACAACAGTCACACACACACACACACACACACACACACACACACACACACACAACCAGTCAGTCTCCACACCGGGACAGATGTTTGAGAATTTAAGGACCTCTGTGTTGTTAGACAGCGTCTTCAGAACCCCGATGTAATGACATCAGATGTCATGCCCGCTGCCCATACATACATGTGACAGCTCTCCACAGTTAATCAGCACGAATCTGACGTGAGCAACAGTTCTAGAATAACTCAGCCTCGGAGGAAATCACGAATTTAGAATCAGAATTGCAAGGCAATGGTGTTGAATGCACAAAGAAAAACAGACAGAGTGTCTTGGGAACATAACACAAAGAGCCTCTAACTCACTAGCAACCAATTGGAGTGCAATGGGAAACCCATCAGAGTGGTGGGACATTGGACCAAGGTTTTGAAGGACGAGTAGGAGTATTTTTTTTTTTTTTAAGGAAAAGTATTCTAAGCAAAAGTAGGTACAAAGTGCAAAGACATGATGCTCTCTGCTTCTAGTGGTTGGAGCAGGCTTGGACTCACATCTAGTCTGGATAGCTGAACGATGAACCCCAGGTGACATATAGATGTAGCCTGACTAGCATTTCTGGAAACAGTGTAGTGAAGGGGGCCTGGAGATAGCTGTGGTCTGTTGGTGAGGATCCCGGAAAGCTGGGACTCCAGGTGATAGACAGCAGCTTTATCTGTGGACTCCATATTTACTGCTTTCTCCCTTGATAGAGAAGGGATGGAAGTTCATGGAGATCGTGGTCATGCACACGGTCCTCCTTTACTGAGATGGTTGTACACGAGATCACGCTCACTGCTCGAAATAAAGCTGATTTGCGTCAGGGGTTCTTGGCTGACTGAGGGACGAATCTCAGTGAGTCCTCGGAGCTATTACCTTCATTGGGTCTTCTCGTCATTTCTTTCGGCAGCGGCACCTAACGGACAACAATAGAAACGGCTCCCATTGAACAAGGAAGTCTCAGAGTTCCCCAAAGTTGCTAGGTGGCGTTCAGCACAGCAGAAGAAGGAGTGCAGAAGTGGGGAGAAAAGGGCCCCCCGGGACCAAACCTTGAGGCCCATGTGTATCTTAACCTCTCCACGGGGTGAACTAAGAAGGCTTTTCTACTGTTTTGCGTCGTTTGCTATTAAAATGTTCTTCATTAATATTCACATTGAGTCTTCGCTAGATCGGAAGGAAACCCGGAGTTGGTTTCCTTCCAGGCCCACAAATCAGCAAGTCCAAATTGGCGGGCGTAATGCAGGAAAATACATGTCTAGTAAAAGGCGGGATGGAGCCCAAGCTCCGGAGAAAAGAAAGAAGAAGCAAGATGAAAAACCAGTCAGAGCCCAGCCAGGTTCTGGAGGGGCTTGTGTGTCACGTGACGACCTGGCTCTCTCCTCTCGGCAGTGGGAGGCCGCGGAGGGCCCTGCCCAGGAGGAGGCCACGAACACTGCAGGTGTCAGCGCTCTCGCCCCAGGGATGTGAGGATCACCTGCAGATGGCTTCCTCCCGTGGCTTCTCCCTTCCCTGAGCCACATAACCATGTTACTCAGAAGAAAGCAGCCATTAAAAACGTATTTTATCGATTACTCACATCCTACAAAGCCCTCTCTAAGGAGAAGCATTTCCCCAGCCGCGCCCTGGCCGGCTGGGCCGCCACACCGGCCACTTCCTCTGGAAGGCTTGGGGCAGCCGCCATCTTAGGGGTAAGCAGCGCCCCATTTTCCCAGCCACCCCAGGCGGCTCGCTGTGTGCAGTACTTCACACACTATGTTGTTCGTTGTCCTCTAAGACCTGGAGCCCACGGGCTGCTGTTCACTGCTGGGCAGAGGCAGAGGCCCACAGACAGGCACCGCGGTGGATCTCGCCACGCATCCTGCTCTCACCTGGCTTTCAGGGCTGAGCGGAGCCCATGATTTATGGCTCTGCTTTCAGGAAGAGAGGGAGAAAGGCAAGCCCTCTGCTCGCCTCAGAGGGGTTGCGTGGAAAGAAGCTGTCCTGCCTGGGCGCCCCTCGGGGACAGAGCCCCCACCCCCTTCGCGCTGCTCCAAAGAGTGCTCTGGGGTACACGGTTCACCTTCTACCCTCCCTCCCCAGAGGGGCTCTTGGAGATTCTCCTTCCAGATCCACCTCGTGGGGAGCAGGGGGTCCCCAGGGTGACACAGGAAGGGGCTACAGGTCAGGGTTGAGACTCTCTGAGGCTGTTTGAATGTCAAGGTTAGATGTCCAGTTGTGAACACCCAAGTACCATTCTGGAACTCGAAGCATAGCATAGAGCTCTTTTCTCTGGCACACATTTTGGGCACAGGGTCCCAGGGAGTGGGGGGAAGAACCGAGTCACTGACAAACAGCGGAAGCGAGCTGAAGAATGAGAGTGTGGGAGGGCTCCGTGGAGGACCCCATAAGGAAGGGGCGGAGCTGCAGAGGCCTGGCATGCTGAGGCCCCCCTTGAACTCAGTCCCGAGCAACAAGAGGCTCGAGTGGAAGTTACACTATTGCAAAAATTTCCACAATCCATAGGGCATGGGCTCCAGGCAATCAGCAGGCTATCGGCCCGCAAGGGCCAGGGTGCCGGCACCAGGGCACCCTGCATGGGTGAGGACCTGCAGCTCCAAAGAGATACCAGTGTTGGCACCAACAAATCCCTAATAACAATAATACTGCCACAGCAGCATCACGGCGGACTAAAAATACATTGCTTAGAAACTACCTGATGAGGGGGCTGGGGAGATAGCTCGATAGCTCAAGTGCCTGCCTGGCAAGTGCAAGGTCATGAGTTTGAATCCCAGTGCCACAAAAGAAAGAAAGAAAGAAAGAAAGAAAGAAAGAAAGAAAGAAAGAAAGAAAGAAAGAAAGAAAGGAAAAGGACAAGGAAAAGAAACTACCTGATGAGACAAGTTTGCAACCCAGAGGGCCCCAGGGGAAAATGCACTTTGGGGTGAGCAAGCTCTCCCTGGTCCTCTGAGTTCAGGGAGCCAGAGCATACACAGAGAGTAACCCAGCCACTGCTTGCCGAGAGCGGGCCTTCTCAGAGCCTTTGACACCCCTGGGGACACTTCAAGCATCTCTAAGCAGAGTGGTTGGAACTCGGGCACTGTGCAAGCCAGTCTGAATCCACACATCTCTACTCCAGCTGCAGACTCTTGAGACAGAATGGGCACAGGGCAGCTCCTTGGGGAGTGGGGTGACACAAGGAAACCACCGCTGTGTCCAGAAACAGCCCTGGCAATCTCCAGAGGCGGTGCGCTCCCTGTCTGTGGGGGAAGGAGGTGATGTTGCGGAGCGGGGTGGGGGGTGGGGAGGTAACAGGAGGGGCTGCACAGGGGCTGCAGTGTTAGACTAGGAGGATCTCAGCCCATCGGGACTCTGGGACTCAGGGCCTCCGTGACACCTGCTCAGAGCGGCGGTCAGGAAAGCCAGCCCGACTTTGAGCACTGATGACTGCTGCACTGTTATTTAGCCAAAGGAATTTCTGGTTATCAATATTATCAGCAGAGAAGTTAATATTTATGAAGTGCCACAGGCAGAGTGCCTTGCCAAGGGGGGGTCGACTTCACCCCACTTAATCCTCTCAGTACAGCAATGAAGCAAGTGATCATCCTCATTTTATAAATGAGGCTCAGCGGGGTTAGGTAACCTGATCAGTGTCACACAGCTGGAAGGAGGGCCACAAAACCAACTCACACTGGACTCCGGACTCTGCAGCTGGGCACAGAGTAGAAATCTGGAATCAGAAAAGTCAGATCTGCCGCTGTGATGCTGGTGTCGGTTGGCTGTGTGGCCTGCAGAAAGTTCTGGAACTTCTGCAGTTGCCTTTCCTCTGTGAAGCAGATCTTGCCAAGCAAATTGTTTCCTTGGGTTATACCAAAAAAGGTATAAGTGACCAAAGCAAGGAGTGTAATCACACTCATTCATTCATTTGCTCACCAGTTCATGATTTCAACACCATGCCTACTTGGGGCCTCAATATGTTACGACTTACAGAGATCTCAGATGTGTGTGAAAGTGCCACGGCTCGTCAGGTGATGGGGAAGAGCTTTCGTTTCTCTACTGACCTGGGAATCCAGGCCAGTTCCTGGCTTTCCAAAAACACAGTATATGAAAAATCCCTTCTCAGTGCCTCAGTTTCCCTACCTACCGGGCGGAGCATACACCCCTTTCCTCTCCACCCAGCGCTGCAGCAGTGCTTCTCAAAGCAGGCACATGGACCTGTGACATCAGAAACTCTTGAAATGAATATTAAGTAATTTTTCTGGATCAAACCCAACACCCACTAAATGTTACTGTCCACAGTAGGACTAAGCATTTTATTTCTCTTAAAAAAATTTTTTTTTATTATTTATTTGGTACAGGGTTTTGGAAGAAGCTTGCACTTACAGTGATCCTCCTGTCTCAGCCTCCCTAAGGCTGAGATTACAGGTGTGCACCACCACACCTGGTCTCGGTGGCCAGCACAGTGTGCCCAGGGTCAGGGCTGGCACAACATGAGATACCGGGCATCAAACCTGGGGTCCTTGCGCTTGCCAGGCGGGTGCCTAGACATCCCAGCTACCTCCCTAGCCCCAAAATATGCATTTTCGTTAAGATCCTCTGATTAGTTTATATGCCAGTGATTTAAAAAGCCTTGTTCAAAATGATAAATCCAAGGATATTTCCCAAAGCTTCTTTGTCAGAGATTCTTCTTCTCTATACCAGGAAGGATCCATGGCTCACACAGGCTGGCAAAGTCTCAACTCAACCCATCTGGATGTTTTCTGTGTACATTAGTGTAAGCAAGGTTCTGAAAAGTCCCGTAACGAATATACCTATTGATTTTTGTTTTGCTGGAATTTGAACCTGTGTGTTCCCACTGAGCAATGCCTCCAACCCTTTTTATTTTTTTATTTCCAGACAGGGTCTCACTAAGTCACTAAGTTGCTCAGGTTGGCTCTGATTTGAGACCCTCCTACCTGGGCCTTCCAGAGTTCAGGGATTACAGGCAGGCACCATCAGGACCCGCACTAATGAAGAAAGTTTAACTGAGGATTTCCTAAGCGTGCCCTGGAGGTGAAGTTGGAAATGTTCTTTCTCTTTCTGCAAACCCTCACCTCCACCTGAGGCTGTTTACCAAGCAAGCTAGAGAACTACCATTCCCCAGAGCTCATCTGGAGAGACTGACAGAGAATGTGTCTATGAAGTTCCCAGATGGAGCTCGGAAATAGCAATGGGTCACTGCCCAGGGATGGAAACTCGAAAGAAATGGCCACGCTTGACAGGGGGAACGGGATCGCTCTCCAGGGCTGGAAGCTTTCCCTGGGAGCACTCAGACCTGCTCAAAATAGCACCCTTAATCCTTGCCTCCTGACTTGGGCGGGGCCCGCAGCGCCTGGTGACTCAGCCCCTGCGGCCCTTGGAAGTCACTGGTGTTACCATCTCGTCCTCTGCTGCGGCACAAGCCGGGCCTGCGCCCATCTCTCTTGGTCAGTCAAGTTGACAGCCCCCAGATTAGCGCTACCACTCCCACAGTCTCCTGACACCTGTGTGTGTTACTCCAGACTGCACCCCAGGGTGGCTGTGCTATGTGTGAAATTCCTCAGTGATGCCCAAGCCGCTGGTCTGGAGGCCCCTCTGAGCCCTGCATGCCATGCCAGGTCCTCTTGGCGCATCCAGGTGCCAACAAGGACAGCGGCCACCCTGACGCGTTGGGGACACAAGCCGAACTTCCTCCTTCTGCCTCTTCCTCTTCTCCTCAACCTTGGTCCAACTCTGGAGCCCCGGAGCTCCGAGCTAATGGAACCTGACTCAGCCCAGAAGCCTGAGGCAGCCGCCAGTCAGAAGCAAAAGAAAGAACACCTGCCGCTTTCCAGTCCAGAATTTCCTGGCTCCCGGCTTGATGACAAATGTGGACAGACGCAGAAGGCGGGACCAGCTTGCAAAGGGGCAGTCAGACCTTGCAGGAGAGCAAATGGCTGGCCATTGTGGCTGACCTTTCTGCTCAGCAGAAACCCCTGGCTTCAAGCTGCCCTGTAGCTTCTCAGGGCAATGCCAGTTCCATGGATAGACTCCTTCTTCACTTTGCTCCTTGCTATGCTCCTAGTTTGGTTTCTGGCATGTAGTGGGTACTGAAAAAACAGACTGAAGAAATAGATCCCACTGACTAGTTAGGTAGAAAGTAGTCATTAATTGGAACTTTTACACGAAGAGCCCATGCCTGTCCCTGCCCCTGCATGGGAGCTCTGTGATGGTCAGTATAGCTGGACATCAACTGTGGCAGCTCTGAGCTCCAAGAGACCCAGGATGGGAGGGCAGATGCCTCAGGACCTGTGGATGGAGGTCCCGTGTTACTTCTACCGCAGCTTCAGGGTGAGGGGAACCAAACTCCACCTCTTCGTAATGCATGGAGCCCCACCCCAACCCCCAGGCTGTGACGGTGCACCCAGCAGGGAAGGAGGGGCAGAGGATTTGTGGCCACCTTTAATGGGACACACCTACCTCTCCAGGTTGTTGAGAAGATTAAGTGCGATGATTTATATTGAGTGTTTGGTGCATTTTTGCACATTGGGAAAGACACCTCTTCCACAGGGTGCATACAGCTATTTGGCAGGCAGCGATGGGGCTGGGATTCAGGCCTCTTCGCCTTCTTAGCTAGGTGGCCTTGGGCAGGACACAACCTGCACATCTGCACACCAACTCTGCCTGACACACAGAAAACCCAGTACATGATATCTGATGTTTAAAATAGCTGGCGCTATCCCTGTCATGAGCCTCAGGGGTTTGGGCCAACCAATGATCTATTCTGTCTTGCTTTGGTTTATTTATTTATTTATTTTTTACTATGGGGTGTCTGAACCCAAGTCCTTTGTATTGGGCTACATCTGTAGGTCTTTTGAAAGTGCTTTACGTTGAGACAGGGTTTTGCTAAGTTGTTAAATTGCCCAAGCTGAGCTGGAACTTGTGATTCTCCTGCCTCAGCCTCCCAGAGTGCTGGAGTTACAGGTGTGCACTACCATGCTTCAGCAAGCTGGTGGCCCCTTCTGAAAACCAACCCTAACCCTGGCTGTTATCTTCAGTCCCTCATCCTAGTCCCTGCTGGCCTGCAGGGGACCCAAGCTGAGCTCCTCGGATATGTTCTCCCTAGAATCAGAGTTGTAGGCAGTGTGGCTCGCAGGCCAGTGTTTATCAGCGGCTACTCATCCCAGAGAGGTTCCGGAGAGCGACTGTAACCATGGGGCGTCCCAATCGTTCCTGTACCCTCTCAGTGCCACTGCCTCACTTCCCCACCCTCCAATCCCAGCCTCCTTTGCTGAAACCCCCCTCCCTAAATAAAGCTGGGAACCCCAGAGACTGACGGGGCGAGGGGGGCTGTTCAGGCAGAACAGGGGAGACCTCGCAGGGCCAAGTGGGAGGGAGCATGGCTGAGGAGAGAGTGTTCAGGGTGTCGGGGTGTCTGTCTCCCAAGCCACACACTGGAAGAGCACCTGCCTGGTTCAACAGGCTTGTGTGAGCATCTCTCTCTCCCTGGAGTCCCAGTGTGTTTGCAGCCTATGGTATGGGTGCCCTTCTGAGCCCCCAAATCCAGACTCAGGGAGCAGTAATCCCTTCAAAAGAGTTTTTAAAGTAGAGGGTGGAGCCCTAGGTGCTTTTTACAAGGCTAAGAAGAGAAGAAAAAATAAAAAAGAATTACAGTAAACACACACATGCATGCATACACGCTTGGCTCTGCCCATGGCGGTGAAACACGGTAATTACTCTCCTCTCCCCAAGTCGGGAGTGGTTTGCAGGATGCCAAGAGGGAGAGATTATTTATGACCCTGGTGGGAGGCGCTTTCAGGCCCTGCCCCTCCTCAGCGAGTGGCCCCCAGCTCCAGGGCACTTTCCTCTCTGCCTCGGCACTGCTTCCATGAGCAAGGTAGGCTCAGGCAGGCTGGCTCCTTGGGGACCAGAGAAAACAGAAAGAAATGAGAGAGAGAGAGAGAGAGAGAGAGAGAGAGAGAGAGGCAAGGAGGCAGGGAGGTGGGGAACTGCCACTGCTGCTTTGAAGTCTTAGCGCTGAAGTGCCATAAATTTTCTGGTGAAAGCTGTGGAGATAGTCTGCCTCGCTCCTCACCTCACCTCAGGGTTTTCAGCTTCGGTTCATCATTCGCACCCCGGAAGTTCCCAGCTCCCTCAAGCCTCCTCCAGGCCACCCCGTATTTCAAGAGGCAAATATTCATTGCCGCACTTGGCCTGTGGCCTAGAGATGGCTACCTTGCATTTGCCCCATGATATCTTCGCAGCCCAAGTGGCCACACGTATCCAGGCGCCTGGCGGGATCCATCTCAATTGCCGGCGAGAAGGTGGGGTGACTCAGCTGACAGTTAGCGTCTCTGAGCCCAAGGGGCCACGTCTGGGCAGTGAGGAGGACCGTCTGAATGAAACAATGCTGGGAAACACAGATGTGCAGGAAGGGACGGGAAGGCCTGGGTGCCTAGTGCATGCCTTTGCAGTCCCGGGGATGCTCACAGATCCAAACGCGGCACGCTGCTCTACAGCGATGGCTGCCAAGTGGGTCTGGGGACCAGAAACAAGGCCAGTGTCCAGACAGCCCTGCTGGCCACAGACCACGTAGAGGTTGACACAGCGCAGACAGGCACGCACGTGCGGCTGGCATCACAGAGTCCATCCGGCCTGGAGATTGCTCAGCCCAGCTGGTGACATCCTGGGGACAGGTGCTGTCTCACTGCCTCCACAGGAGGAGCCCAGCATGCTGCCCCTGCACACCGCTGTGAAGTGGCGCTAAACCAGCTGGGGCACCCCTGCTGTGGGGGGCCCTGGGGTGCCGCACACAGCAGGAGGATGCTCCCTATTGATCCCACACACCCTGCCTGGCCCTGTCGAAGTTCAGTGTCTACCTGCTGCACAGCCCTTCGGTCTGCCCGTACCCAGCATGCTCAGCACTGCGTCCTTGTAAGGAGGGCCCTGCTGGGAACTCTCTAGGGCACTAGTGGAAGGGACCTCATCTGCTGTCCACTCGCACTCCAACACCCACCCGGACTGCCCAGATACCCATGCCAGACCCGCTTCCCAGCCTTGGCAAACTCGGGGCCCTTGGCTTCCAGACCCAGAAGCAGCAGGCAATGCACACCTCAGCGTGACAGAACCCAAGGGCAGCAGAGGCGCTGCCTCTTTATCCCTCGCTCCCATCGCTCCTCTCCCCACCCCCACCTGATTTATACCATGCAGTGTGGTCTTGGGGGCCACAGCTTGGGCCTAGGAGTTATGGACTCCTGAGTTCAGACCGTATCATGGATGAGCCGTGCGATCCCAGGCTTGCTCAACCTCTCTGGGCTTCCACCTGTGTGTCTTTGGCAGAAGCGTGACCGCGTTCAAATTGCAGGGTTGCTCTCAGGGCTGACGACAAAAGCCCTAACATTTCACCACAGGGCTGTGGGCTGGCTTAGGCGTCTGTGCTAACCCCACAAAGTTGCACCCCTTGACAGGGAGATGTTAAAATGCCCCGGGTTTCACAGCAGTGCGTGGAAGTTTAGTGAGGTTGAGCTCATTATCTGAGACAGCTCCATGCTACCTTCAGAACCTCTGCAAAGCTCTCAACTTGGACTTCCGGGACATGGTAATCACTCAAAAATGTGTGTTCCCTTCCTCTGCTTCCATAGCCTCAGCCATCACGAATGCCACCCAAGGAACAAGAGGTCACTAAGAGACCACTGCGGGGAGGCCAAATCTCTCTGCCACTGATAACTAACATCTCCAGCACCCCTGTTGGCTGGCTGGGTGCTCTGTTGCTACCTCAGCACATCCCAGAAAGGTGGAGATGCTCCGTCCTGCTGGTCAGCTCGGTTCCTACTAATGGAGGGGGAGGCTCTTCCCCGGCCTCACGGCCCTAGTCGATCGGCATTGATCCCTGCTCAGCTGAGGAGAGCTGTCTTTCAAAGTTTATTCTGGTGTCAATTTTTATAGTTTCCCCTGCAGATCAATAGCACGCAAAAACATTAAGGCAAACTTAGTGAAAGCCGATCGCTCGATATGAGTTTTATGAATGGCTCCTGGCCCCGGCTCCCAGCCTGTGGAAGTAAGTGGTACCTTTAATCAGATGAGTGACAGGAGCCTGTCTGCAAGGATGCTTCCTCAGCCCCTCACTCCTTCCGACTTCCACGGGTGAGAAGGCAGTCATGGGCTCAGCCTCAAGGATAAAGGAACTGGATTAGAAACAGCAAGCAGGGTGCTAGCAGACGCGTCACAGCAAGAGTTGGCAAATGTAAGAAAAGGTGTTTGCCTTCACTGATGACAAAAGAAATGGTCACTGTAATCCAAAGGAGGGACACACACATACACAAAACACTCTGGCAGAGTTGGAAAAATGAGCATACTTGACTAATAGTTGCTCTTGGCCCCTACTGCCAGTAAGGAAAGGTGATTTCAACCCAACTTGAAGAGCACCTTAGAATTGTCTTGCAATTATAAACAGTGCGTGTCCTACTACCCAAGCATGCAGGCACAGGGTGCCTATCCAGGCCATCACTCCAGCATATCTCTCAGTATTCTCACCAGAAGATATTCATCGCGGTATTGTTTAGATTAGGAAACGTAAAAGCAACTTGGATGGCCATAATAAAGAAGCTGGTTATACCGTTGTCTTGGCATCATAAAGAAAAATATTAGGCCAGTGAGATAGCTCAGGGGGGACTAAGTGCCTGCTTAGGCAAGCACAGGGACCAGGGCTCAATCCCCAGTACCACACACTGCTGTGGCCCTGCACTCCCTGGGTGCACGGAGCTGACACCCAAGTCTGCGCTTGGTGATACACACCTGTCATCCCAGCGCTGGGGAAACTGAAAACAGGAGGATCATGAGGGGTCCAAGCTGCATAATGAGACCCTGTAGCAAGTACATAAATAAGTGAGTAAATCTTATGCAACCGCATGGAAGGCTTGAGACCAAACAATGAATGCATAGCATTGTTAAGGAGGGATATTTGTATAGTACAAGACTCTGTGAGATATTGAAAAGCACACACAGCACAATGCTATACAATGTTCATGAACCAACGAGGACAGCAATATGAAAGCAGGCAAGGGAAAATCACAGCATGTATCAGGAGGCTGTTCATGAAGCATCTAGGAGACAGGAAACGGAAGAAGGAAAGACCACTCTCCGGCAAGAGTGATACGCAACTCGGGTCCCATAGGAGTTCCGGAAGCCAGCACTGTCTGGTTCCCCTCCACGCTTTCAGTGACAAGAGCGGAACCTGGCACATAGAAGGTGCTTAATAAACATTTCAGACGAATGAATGAATGAATGAGTGAATGATGAACTTGGACAAATCTAGGGTTTGGATGCAGGTGGCCCTTACATTTTGCCCTGTGATCTTGTTTGCAATAGTTCATTAGTAATGGAGGAAAAACAGCTAAACTGCCTGATGGCTTTTTGACGCCTACATCTTGGATTATGGGCCACCACTTTGAAGGTAACAATGTGTAATGCAGTGGACACTGAAGATCGTGCAACCTTCTTTAGAAATTTTGTACCATTGTTTTATTGTTTATTTTCTTTAAAAAAACAAATTTTAAAAAAAGGAGTGTCCGCCTGCCAAGCTCAAGGACCCAGGTTATACCGCGTGCTGTGTTGGCGCTGAACCTGGCTGGCCATGAAAACTGGGCATGCCTGTAATCCCAGCACTAGGGAGGCTGAGATAGGAGGATCACTACAAGTCTGTGCTGTGTAGTGAGACCCTGTATCAAACACATACATAAATAAAAGATTTTTTAAAAAGCAATGAGGGGCTGGCCTGATAGCTCGGTGGATTAAAGAGTCTACTAATTAATACGATGTTATGCAGAGCATATTTTTCACTAACACGGTGTGGGTGCAGAGCACATTGTGGGGGGTTAGGAGTGCAAACAATGGACACTGAAGAAAGAAATGGATAACTACGGCACTGTATGCTTTTACTGAGCATTTCGCTGCTTACCTGAGATCCTAAACTCTGTTCATGGTGTAGAACCATCTGGGCCTTTGGAAACTGTCCATGTCTGGGCTCTATGAATGGATGTGCAGTGAATTCTCCTGCCTGGAATCCACCCAGACCTGGCTATTCAGATGCCCTGTATGGCTGAGACCCCTTCCCTGATATCTGCGCCCTCCCAGGGAGACGATTCAGCCTGTCATGGCCTCTGAACCCCCAGATCCTGTCCATAGCAGGTGATGGAGTAAACGTCACCCCCTCCCAAACAGAAGGGAAGCAAAACTCTATGTGCATCCCAGCAAAGCTACACGAGCCTTCAGTGATAGAAATGTACAGCATCCATCCTGAGTTGACCCTGAATGAGCCTGTCTTCCTCCTCCTCCGTAGTAGAATCTCAATAATGGTGCATCCACTGCTCATAGCCTCTTTCAGGCGGCAAACACCTTGGTTTGGAGCCTCCTGGAAGGTGTGCTTTGTCCAGATGCTTGGCTGACATCTGGTCCACGATGCAGGCTCAATTTTTCTACCCGCAGCCCAGGAATTATTTCAGTTTTGCTTTATTGAACACCTATAAGTACTGAGTGGCAGCAGCCAGCTGTGGGGAAACAAAGCACTTCAGAAATCTTTTCTTCCTTCGAGGAGTTGATGGCTCCAGAAGAGTTTAAAACAAAGCAGAGAAGCTGGGCATTGGCTCAAAGACATAAATAACTCACGGTGTAAAGACAGCGCAGTAGGTTGAAATTTCCACCGAGGGAAGAAAAACCTCTGAGAGGAGGTGTGAGCTTGCCTGGAAATAAATAAACCCTGTCCCCATCTCATGGGAGGTTTCTGAGTAGACATCAGCAGCTCCAGGTCTCAGCAGGCCCTGGTCCCTCTGTTGCCCCAAAGAATATAAAATGCTGGCCAGTAATACACTGTCAGAAAGGGACATGTCCCCTGGATGTTTCAAGCAGAAAATGAGGGCTCCGGCAGAGACTCTGCGATTAGGCCCAGGAGATTCTGGCTTGAGCAAACCAAGCAGAAGTCCAGAATCTGTGACCAAAGAAGAGAAGGGGCCAGAAGATACGCCATAAGGATAGGGCTGACTGGATCGGGAACATACCAGCATCATGCCTAGAAGCCTGTGTGCGGCAAGTGCACACGGATAGGCACATGTATGTAGGACTCTGGGAAGGCAGAGGTGTTCCTGTTCATTGCCTGTGCCTGCTCATGAATCTGTGCACATGTATCTTGGGACAGACAACTGCAGCTGTCTGTGTAGGGGCAAGACGCACACCTGAGTGTGGTGTGTGTGAGTGTGCATGTGTACTGATGCTCGTGAATGTTTATCTGTGCAAACGGGGGCCACGGAGTGCTTTATATAGGTAGACGCAGGCACGCCTGTGTTTATGAGGAGAATGGGTGTGCATTTCTGGATGGCCATGAGTTGGGGTGGTGGCACCAACGTAGGGAGGTGTTTGTGGGAGTAAACACGGATGTGTGAGCCGTGCCCTCAGGAGAGGGGTGTGGGTGTGCACTTGGGTGAGGTAGGTCTGTGTGCTGGCTAAGGGCATGCGCTGTGCAGTGCAGAGACGTGGTGGGGGGTGGGGGCAGGATGAGCCTGTTTATGCGTGTCTTCGGGATGCACAGCGTGCTTAGTGGGATTTGGCCCAGACGTTCGCGTGCGTGTGTGCTGGTCCATTGTTTGTTTATACAGAGAGAGAAGTCCTGTTGAGATGTTGGGGAGCCCACCTCAGGAGCCCATGAGTCATCAATTAGCAAGTCCAAGGCAGGCCTGGCTGAGGCTTGGCCTTGCATGAGGGTGAGGCCCTGTCTGGGAGCTGCCTGGGAGCAGAAAGAGAGCCCAGGAGCCATGGCCTCAAGGCAGGGCAGCCCATCTGCCTTGGAGGGCTGACAGGACCTTGCTTTGTCATTTGTCTCCATAGGGAAGGGACATTTCCTTCTGGGCTGGGCTCTCAGAACAGCTGATTCATCTCCACCTGAGGGACAGAGCGAGGCCCAGGAGGGTGCAGCCCAGAGGCCAGGCAAGGCCACCCTTGGGACCCTGTGGTGCACACTGAAAAGTGGGGTGTGAGGAGTGAGAACTCAGCCAGGGCTCAGTTCTGGCTCTGCACCTCACAGCCTGTGGAACCCGGGGAAGGCATTCTGGCCTCCTGGGCCTCCCGGGCCTGACACAGGACCAGTGGGGCCTGTCTATTGGGCCCCAATGAGGACAGTCGGTAAAATTTCTTCTCCAGCTCAGAGTCCACCTATCCACAGGAGGAAATGACCAGAGAAGCAGCCTTGTCAGCCCTTCCCAATGACCTGACAGGATGATTCCCTACGGCATCCCTTTTGATTTTCCCTCCCAGCAGAGCTGTGTCCCACACCGCGCTCCTTCCTGTGAGCTGTGTGGGTCCAGACAAGAACGGCCACCCTCTGTGCCACTTGCAGGTGAGTGGATCAGCAGATCTGATGGGCACCACTCAGCAGCCAGATGGGCAACCCGGTGGCCAGCCCTGGCCCTGGACATGGAGTCGAGGCTCTGGAACACCGTGCTCGTGGACAAAGTTCACACCATGGGAACACAGTAACTTGAACGTGTAAAAGACACCAACACACAGGGACAGGAGGTTGGAGGGGGAGGACTCGGGGGGACGAGAACATTTTTCCGTGACTGTGGGGCTGCTGAGGGGACAGTGAACCAAAGTCCTTTGCAGAGCCCACTCTGAAGAACTGTATTGCAATAAATAATATCGGAATAAACTCTGAGGGGAAATACAGTAGCGAGCTGTGACTCACAATGGCAGAGGACAGCGGGCAGTATCCTTCAAGGACCGGAGCAGCATGCAGGCACAGTGTCCACCGCATGTGTGGCCCCCTGGCACCTGCTTCCTGGGACTATCTCCTGAGCCTCCTGTCACCCATGAGTCATCTGTCCGTCTGCCCTGGCCAAGGCCTTTCCAGTCCTTCTGTCCCTCCTAGTAAATATTTTAAAGTCCATGGAGATCAATGAGGCACCATTGATGGGAACCTGGATATGAACCAACCTGGCTCTTCCCTGTCACCCCAGAAATCAATCTTCACACATTAGGGCTATCAGCTTCCCGGGGGCCCAGATGGACGGGGCTGGAAGCCAGGACTCCACACCCGCAGTTGTCGGCTGTCCGGCCTTCCCGTGGGGATGAGGCCGGTGGCAGCCTCCTGCAGGCCAGTCCCAGTCACCCCTTCTGCAGGGTTGAAGTGTGCTGTGCACACCCATGCACCCAGCACAGGGTGCCCAGGACACACGGGTGACCAACATGTAAAGGACCTTCACTACATCCACACAAAGACACGCATGTCCCCCCCGGGGCTAGCAAGACACTATCGCCGTTGTGTTGGCAGCAGAGGCCAATGAGCTGAATATTCACCAACAAGTGATGGCCTAAGGCCAGCACGATGGCTTGTGGCTCAGCGATCTAAAATACTTGCTTAGGTAACCACAGGGACCATGGTTCAATCCCCGGCCCCACATGCTATGCCAGCCCTACCTCAAGAGTAGGCTGAGCTGGCAAAAAATAAATAAATAAATATATATATATATATATATATATATATATATATATATGTATATATATATATATATATACGCGCGCGCGCGCACACACACACACACACATGATGGGCCAAATGGAAGAAGTATTCAGTGGTACCTAGTCTTGACGCTATGCTTTCTGCTGCGGAGCTTACATTTTCGGGTATTTATGTGAATAAAAAGGACCAGAAGAAGAGCACAGCACCTCACCAGTGGCTGTCTCCACCTAGGGGCTCACGTGTCGATACCTGTGTACATCGCTGCTGCAGACAGATTGCATATAGCGATAGCGTATTCACGGCATATTCATCATGCTATTATTCTGCACATAGCTAGATAGGCAAGCGCAAGGGCACTCTGTGCTTTAGCTTTTATATACGTCTGCTGTGCGTATATGTTGTTTCTGCACGGATGGTAGCTTTAACAAATACATTACTGATGCAAACGGAGTGAATTGTTTAAAGGTAGTGGTGTCCAAATGTGGGGACACCAGAGCCACCACTGCAGCTCAGTACTCACAGGCGTCCTTGTAAAATCAGGGGACACACAATCATCTCCATGCCAGCCTTCTTTCATAGGACCCCAGGGCACAGCCGTGGACCCTTCATTCTTAGCCTCTCAGCCAATCCCAGGGACCCGCGGGCATGGGGACATCATGCTCATCCACGTGGGGACACGGCCTGCTCTGCTCCAATCTGTGTGTCTGCCCACCACTGGTCTTGTCTCCATGTGGTAAGAAAGGTGAGGTGGACCGTGCTTTGAGCTGGCTTTCTTACAAATGCAGCTCCACATCTACAGACTTGTGGGGGAAGCCGCTGGGGGCGCCACTGTAGCACCATTGGGGTCCCCTCCCATGCTGCGGGCCCCCTGAGAAAGGACGTTGTGCCCTCCACCCACACATGCCGGGCCTCTGGGCCCCTTCAGACTCACCCCGCCTTCCACGTGGGCTGGGAGGCCCAGGGGACAAAGTCGCCGAGATTTCTACAGCTTCCCATTTGCTGAAACCAGCCCGTTCCCACAAATCCCAAAATAGCGTCCCTGGCAGAGATGTGAACTCTGAAATGCAGAGACAGCTGCGGAGATAAACAGCGGGAGGGAGCGGGCAGGAGCGGTCTGCAGCATGCAAGGATTTCTGGGGCACTCAAGGGCACGGTGCAGTCACCACACCGCATCTCCAAACACACTCAAAATTGGGAAACTGCGCCTACTTGAGAGGGTGGAAAGCTAGAGTTCTCGACAAAGTCAGGGAGTCTCCCCCACTTGGAGAAAAAATATCCAACTTCTCTGCCCTCAGCCGAAGTTCCTTTCTGAGTCTGACCTACCATTCTCCTCCTACAGCTATTTCTACTCATTTTTCCCCTGTCCCCTTGGCCACTGGTTCCTCTGAGGACACTAAGTCCGCTCTCCATTCCCAGCTGAACTCACCCCCAACAGCTTTGCAGGGTGCATTCAAGCAGGCGTTGGGCCCAACGTGGGGGGAGACACACGGAAGAGTCAGATCCAGTCCCAGGGTTCAAGGAGCCTTGATCTACCCAGGAGACACCAGCAAGGGCAACTCCAGGTTACCAGGCAACAAGAAGAAACAGCCCAACATTTCATGCAGTGCCTACGCTGCCCCAGTTTACAAGCATTCCATCCACCAGCCATGACAATTGCGACCCTGGCAACAATGGTCATCTTTATTCTATAAATTAGACAACGCTCCCCAAAGTTAAAAAGAAATAACTTGCCCACCGCCACACAGTCACAAGTAGGGGAGTCAGGATAAAACCTATAGGGAAGTTACCGAGCCAACTCCTAATCCTCCTGGCTTGGAGAAGTCACCAGACCCTGAGCCTCTGTGTCTTCATCTGTAGAATGAGCATAGCCCCTTAACTCAAGTAAGGACTAAGTGCCACCATGTTTGTTGTTGTGATGTGAGACAGTTTTCTAACTCAAAGATGCACTCACTAATAACTAAAGTGGTGACTGTATCAGCTAGCTATGGCTGCAAAACAAAGAGTCCTGAGACATGTATTCCTGATTTCACCTAAGTCCTGGGGTAGCTAATATATCTATGGGTCTTCACTGAGCACACTGTGTAGCTCTCTTGCTTAGTTCAATTTTCATTTCTTTTCTTTCTTTTTTTTTATATTTTAGGGAGGGGTCTTCAGGGTCTTCAGGGTCTCACTACTAGATCAGACTCACAGTGATCCGCCTGTGAACAGCCTCCCAAGAGCTGGGATTGCAGGCACTCGCCACCATGCCCAGTCGCATTGCCATCTCAACATGCCCCAGGAGCAGGGCTGGCATGGCAGGCCTGAGGAATTGAACCCCTGGCCCTGGCGCCTGCTTGCAGGTGCTTTAATCCACTGAGCTATTTGGCCAGCCCTTACTTAGTTCAGTTGGGGCTCAGCCGTAGGCCATTCAACTGGCTGGAAGGTGGCAGGGAGCTGTTCTCTTGGCCTTGACTCTCTTGTTGGCCAAAGCAATCCCTGTGACCAAAGCCACAGTGAGAGAGGTGGCCTAAATCACAATAGCATGAGTACAGGAGGCCAGGTACTCACACAACCAATGCTCAAGGGCACTCAGCCGGGCCGGCTTTGGTCTGAGTGGTGCTGGTCACCCTGATCATGATTCCTGGGCACCCAGGAAGGTGCAGTCAGGGCAAGACAGCGCACAGCGGAAGGGATCTGCCCGTGAGAACAGCCATTGTGCAGGGCCTGGAAGGTCCAGCGAAGGTTTCAAAGTGGGTGGCCACAAGAAGGAAAGAGCAGCGCTGAGGTGACACAGCTTGAGCAAGGACCAGCGGGTGGGAAGGCTGAGGTGGAGAGATGAGCCTGAGACCCCACCAGGGACAGCGGCGGAGCTGGGCGGCTCCAGGACTGGGTCTCAGGTGGGGGTGGGGAGGGCTGCGTGAGGTTCCCGCATGGAGGTGGGTGGATCCTGGTCAGGCTGTGCGCATCGTGGGCCTCCAGCCCTCCCCTCTCTGTTCCACAGCGCCGCAGGCCGGGCATCCCTCCTCCCAAGGTAACACCAAGTCTGCTCTGGTGATGGCTGCTCCTGCTGCCTGGCTGGGTCCAAAGTGCTTCAAAGTCCTTGCCTGGAATAAAGATTTAGACAAGACAAGCCAGTAATGATGTCAAAAATTTGAAAAGTGCAGGGTAAATGGGTAAGGCAGAAACCATCACTGCAGAGCAAACTTGGGCTGAACAAGGGGGGAAACGGAGGTAAAAGCAGAAATGAAAGTTTCAATGCGTGGGCTGCTGTGCAAACTCAGGAGATGGGAGACTGCAAGGGCCACTCTTTATGATGCCCACCTCTCGTGGGAGCTCGCGAGATGGCCTATATCCTGGGTCTTCATGTCAGCCAGGAAACTGGTGACTGACAGGTCCTGCTCACTTCTGCAGTCAGCTGTACCCACCTGCGCCCTGGGTCAGCACCATGGCAGCGGCTGTGGCTGCTCCCGTGGCTGCCTCGGTGAAGAAGGCCGCAAAGAGCAGAGTGAGACTTTTGGACTCACAGGGCCCAACTCCGCCTGCGGGTCATGTGCGCTGAGGTCTCCTGTGGATGTGACTGACCTTCCAGGGCACAGGGAGCTGGTGAGGTCCATGGGAGCTACACGGAGCAAAGAGGGAAGACAGCAGGAAGCCAACATAAGCAGTGAGCCAATGCTGCCAACTTCCACATCTGAAGATGACCTCTGGAACCTGAGAAGTGGGCCTAAGAACATCCTACAACACGCGAGCTCTAGGTTCAGGCTGCCTGGGATTGAACCCTGGGTCTGCCAAGTCCCCCAGGTAAGACTAGGCCAGCTGAACCGCTTCTCTGAGCTTCAGTTTGTCCTCTCTGAAGCGGTAATAAGCAAAACCACATACAGTGATGTGATTAAGATTAAATGATTTGACAGTCGCGAAGTGCTAAGAAAAGAGACTCAGCCGGGGAGACAGCTCGGTGGTCCAAGCACCTGCCTGGCAAGTGTCAAGAACCTGGGTTCGATCCTCAGTACTGGATGTCATAATGGCTCCAGAATCTCGGGCGTGGTGCCACACACTTGTAATCCCAGCACTAGGGAGGCAGAGACAGGAAGATCACCATGAGTCTGAGCTGTGTAAAACCCTGTACTAAATAAATAGATTTCTTTAAATAAAAAAGAGGCTCACTCAAAATCGGGGTTCAGTAAGCACGGACTGGTTGTGACAGAGGGAAAGCAACCTATCCTAAAATACAGAGCTGGTCATGGGCAGAGACAAGCAAGCCTGTCTCTAAAGTCACATGTTTAAGCGCCGCAGAGCAGCAGAGAAGGAAAACTCCTTTGTCTGCCCCGCTGACCCCCACCCACGCGCCCCGCAGCCACCTCCCAGGCCGGGGCTGAGAAGCTTCGAGCTGTTCTGTTCCCAGCCGGCCTGCGCCCCGTTCAGTTCCTGCCTTTGAACAACGCCAGAGCTTCTGCAGAGTCTGCGGGCAGCACGGCTTTCTCTCCACTGTCCTCTGCATGTCAGGGTGACAGAGAGCAGCCCAGGCCTGGCATGCCTGGAAACTGTCACCACAGCCGTGCCCAGGGCTACCCCTCCAACCCCCCACCCCGCTCCCACGACGCCAAAGACAGAGGCCACAGGACAGTGCAGGAGTGCGTGAGCAGCCAACACCCGGCAGCTGGGAGGGTAGGAGGGAGTCACTGCTCTGCAGCAAGCCCTACAAACAGCACCTTGCTGGCCCTCACTTCAGTGGTGGGAGGCAAACCGATTCCTCGGTAAGGAAACTGAGGCTCAGAAAGGCTAGAGTACTTGTCCTGAGTAGCACAGTATTAAAACTAAGAGTTAAATCTGTTTTGTTCCAAAGTTTGGTTGTTACACTATGTGCTCCAACGGCAACCTGATTGGCTAGGCCAAACGTCTTTTCTTTCCTGTGTATACAATTGGTCCAACAGCAAGGCAATTGCTCCTCATAGCCAATGAAGGACACCTACGTCATCTTGTCCTACTTTTCATTGGCCCTTGTGGGCCTGCGCGATAGAATGCATGCAAACACATGCAAATCATATGCAGAAGTGATCACACCCTTTCTGAATCTTAATGGGGCTCTCGAGAAAATTCGAGGTGAGGGCTCCCAAAGTTTAGAAATTTAAATACCACTTATCAACTTATAAAGGCTGCATGGTTATGTACTATTTTTCTTTGAATATAATTTATTTTTCCTTATGAGCCTCTAAAACAGGATAACTAAAAGCACTGTCATAAATCCAGAGCTGTCACGACTTATATTTGATACACATGAAATCTACAAACAAGTGTTACAAAAACTTTACAGTGGGAATTGTCTTAGGTGGGAGTGTGGGCTTCCTGAAGATCTGAGCCGATGGTCTTCTGTCTGCCTGTCTGTCTGCCTGCCTATGTTTGTGGTGGAGCAGGTGTTAATTATGACAGTTTCACTCATCCTGCATGGCCCAGGTGTCTGAGGGGGGTGACCTGACTGTGTTCAGTGCCCGAGGCTGTGGGGGTTGGAGGTGGGGTGTCCCCTTGCACACTCGGTGTGGGCCGGCTTCTGCCGAGGTCTCCAGGGGGACCTGCCTTCTCTTTGGACGGCCTCTCTGGCCCTCGCTCGCCGCCCACCCTGCAAAGGTCCTTTGGTCCTCCTCACGCCGCCAACTTATTCTCAGGTGTGGGCGTTTGGGGTGCTTGTGCTGCCTACCCTATCACCTTGGCGATGAACAGAGATGTTTGGGTAGAATCAGAGAGAACGCGAGTGAAGGAGAAAGAAGCAAGAAGCGGAAGACGGAGAAGAAGGAAGGGGAGAGGCAGGAAGGAGCTGCCTGAAGCCGTCCCAGGTACCGGTGACTGAAAACCCTCCCCAGACACCGCGTTGCCGAATTGCGAGTCTCTCACTGCCTCCGTCGGAGGGCTGAGCTCCGCAAGTGCCGGCTGGGAGGACAAGAGTCTGTTCCTGCCTGGGTCTTGTGCCCTGCAGCAGCCTCCTGAAACAGCCTCTGGTGCTGCCTCAGCTGCTCCCGCAGCTCTCAGGACTCCCGGTTGACTTCTTTCTGGTTCACTTCCGGTCCCATAGCCAGAGCCCACCCCCACCGCCTGCACCAGGCTTGCCAAGCACCACTGTTCCCTCCTGACTTGGAGGCCTTTACAGCTGGAGGAGGAGGGGCCTGCGTTCGGGAGGTGGAAGGCCTTGGTGGCTGGCTTCTTTCTCTCACAGGCCTGGTCTCTCGCCCTCTGCTAATTACTTTGATCCTTGGCACTTTGTAAAACAGCCCCACAACACCAGTTGGTCCCCTCTGGCTTTAACCTTGCAACCCAGTTGGCCCTTGTAAAACACAGGGGTGGGAGCCAGAGGGCAGCGGGGCAAGCGCACGCAGATCGGCCCAGCGTCTGCGGCTTTAATAGTTCCCTCCCAGGACTCTCACAAAGGACAAATAAAAGCCCTTTTACAGGATGGCAGGGCTGCGTGCAAGAACAGCTCCACAGCGGCAGTGGCCCACTGTAGCCATACCTGCCTTCCAGACAGCGCTTGCTTTCTGCTCTGTGCTACCCCCGCTTCCCCTTGCCCTGGTTCTGGAAAGTCTCCTGTCCCATCCACACCTAACCCTGCCCTGGCTTTTCTTATGCTCCTCCTGGCCCAGAAAGTTGCACAGCCGCGGCTATAATGCCAGCACTCTGAGAGGCTGAGGCAGGAGGATCTCAGTTTGAGCCCAGCCTGGACAAGACGGTAAGATTCTAACTCAACTTTGAAAAACGCTCCAAGAAAAGGCTGTGGATGTAACTCCATGTCAGAGGCCTGCAGAGCACACACACACACACACACACACACACACACACACACACACACACACACAGGTGTGTGCGCGCGAGGCCCTGGGAGGTAGCGAGGATGCACTTGCTGGAGACTGGGGAAGAAGGGGAAAGGGCCAGGTCATTGGGCCAGAGGCAGGTTGAGAAAAGAGCCTGAGGAGACTCAGAAGTCAGGGCCAGCGGTCACGCTTTTTCCAAGCAGGAGTAGAGAAAACTTGTGCTTGTGTTCCAAAGACTCATTTCTCCCTCTTGCCTTGAGAGACATGGTTTTTGAAGATTTCATGATAATTATTACATCTGTGTAGTGTAGGTACAGGTGAATGGGTTTCTACAGCCACGTTCATGTGTGGATACACGGCATTTTGCTCACATTCCCCCTGTCCGTTTCCCTCCCCTCCTCTCCCCTTCCTCGACCTTCTCCTGGCTCCTTTCTTTGTTCTACTTTCAGGCCTTTCTTTCCTTTTTTGGGGGGGGGTGGGAAGCAGAGGACAGATCTACATAGGACAGAAAACATATGGGACCTATATTTGGTTGATTTTATTTAATGTATGTCCTTCAGTTCCTATCAATGACATGGTTCTGTTTTTCTTTATGGCTGTGTAATATTCCACTGCACACATACATCTACAGCTAAGTACTATGATAATAAGTCATTTGTAGTGCTTGCTCCAAGTTATCTGTTATACTTGATAAAGCCCTGAAAATGAAGAATATTCATTTTTCAAACACGTAAGTGACTTAATCCAAAGTGGTTCTGGCAGTAGTGTCTGTAGCAGTCAGCTTTGGCTGCATAACAAGCTACTGTAACACAAGCACCGCTTACTTAATCATGATTCTTTGAAGGATTTGAACTGAGTCGGGTTGAGTCTTCCAGTCTGTCCGGATTCATTCAGGTTCTCGTTATTAGCTAGGAGAGGAAGGGACTGGCGAGTGGGAGCATCCCTGCCACGCTCGCTTGCAACCTGTCACAGGCGCCACGAGAAGGGATATGCAAGTGTGCCCGGCTCCCAAAGTAGCCTCTCTGACCTGTCAGTCATCGCTTGTGCGCGGCTGGTTGGCTGAGCCGAGCACAAGGCCCACCCGTAGGTGAGGAGGTACTCTTGAGAAATACAGCGGATGTTTACAGCTTCAAAACTTTATTGGTAAAGGACTTATCGCCACGCGTCCCCTTCTTCTCCCACACTCTTGCCACGCCAGGAAGCAGCTCTGTAGTCTTCTCTCCTCAGTGTCTGCAGGTACACAGCACCAGAAGTCACCGTGCCAGACCCAGCGAGTGAAGTCAAGGGGGACACAGTGTCACGTGTTTCTGTCCAGTAGCACTTGGCCACAGCCCTCCCTGAAGCTTTGCTCACCCTTCCTAAAGACACTCACGCAAGAGGAGGCTCAGAAGTGCTTCGGAGAGTGGCGAGAGCAGTGGGATAGATGCGCTTGAATCCAGAGGTCAGGTGTCTTTTACCACAGTCATTTTTTTTAAATTTAAACTTTTGCCCTGCGTTTCGATCATGCTACGTGTCCTTTCAGTCAGGACTTGTCAGAGCCTTCAGGAAGCGTCTTGCTTGCTTGGTCAAGCTGCATCTCCCAACAGCGAGAGGAAGCAGGGGGCAGGTAGCCTGGGTCACTTCCTCATTTCCAAATTCCCAAATGTACTGTCCCTGTGGAGAAAGAATGGTCCCCCAAGGGGCACCATGATGGCAGCACTCTCCCGTATTAGCATCAGACGCATCTCTGTATGTGAGAGAGACAAAGGGAAGCTCTTTCTCACACAACCCACTTCTGGAAGCAAGTGATCCTACTGGCCTACTTACTGCAAGAGCTAGAGAAATTCTATTATTGCAGGACTGTCCTCTTGGGATGATCTGGGCCAGACAGAATAACAATCAACGTGGCTACCGAAAAACTAATCCCCGAGCCTCCACCCACCCAAGACCAGCATCCTACAAGTCCCTGCTGAGGAGATTTCCTTCCAGTCATTTTTCTTCATCTGCTGTTTATTTTCTATTGCATGACTGAGTTCACCCAAATTTCTACCTTTTTCCAATGTGTCTTCCACTGGAAGTACTTTGCAATGTTAGGTTAAAAATTGTTTTGGTTTTGCCATGAGACTGAACTCTGTCTAAGAACAGTCTCCCGCTACGTTGGAGGTTTATTTTTGCCCCATGTTTCTGTATCTAGAGTCACAGTCTTAACGTCTCCAGGCAGCTGAGCTTGTCTTGGGTTCTGTGTGGTTGGTTGTCTTGTTTTGTCTCTGATCAGAGCTCATAAAGGAAAATGAAAGTACTAGGGCTCCTTGTTTTTCTTTGTTTGCACAATAATTGTGCCTGGAAGACCAGGCTGGTTTTCCCCACATTTCAGTCTGCCACTGGGCTCCTGGGTGGCAGGAGGAGGAGGAGGATGAGGAAAAAGAGAGGAGGAGAAGGAAGAGAAAGGGGAGGAGGAGGAGGAAGAAAAAGAGAGGAGGAGGGTTCGGGGTTTTGGATGAATTCTGCTGTGGTCTCGCCAAACTGCACACAGGAATCAGGCTTCCCTGGGGCTGAGGTCTCCCTCATGGCTGCTAAATCTCCCCCAGACCACAAGCTAAATGATCCTGCTGGAGGATTCCGAATCATTCATCCCTCTCCTATTTCTTACCTCCCTTGGATCCAGAAAGCATACAAGGAAGCTATTATTACAAAACGGGTCTTTTAGTTTTTTAGACTTGAGAAATCAGAGAGAGAGAGACAAGGGAGGGGAAAAGCTGGCCTTCTTTCACTCGCCTTTTGTAGACTTTCTCTCCCCCTTGGACCGGATTATGTCTTCCCAAGTTGCCAAAGAGTTGCTCTGTCTGTCTTTATCCAAGGGTCTCATGAGGGAAACTGGACGCTAGCTTTCATAGCGCATCCCCTGAAGGCAGGTTTTGGAAGTCCTCTAGATTTCTCCAGTTGTCAGATGCCTTTGGGACTCCAGGTTAGCAATGTAATGCTCTGAGCCTCGGTTTCCACATCTGCAAAAGAAGGGAGCAAAATAGGAATGTGTAATAAATGAACAAAACAAAATTTAGCTAACAGGTCTGTGTGCTGGGTGGAACACTGACTACTTTGTTACTGAAACTTTCAATCTTCCTAAGAACTCCAGAGATGAGACCCTTAGTTGTTTCCCATCAAAGTCAGAGAAATTTAAGAGGTATTGTGCACAAGTCCTGCCACCCAGCATGCATCTGAGGCAGAGATGACCTCTGAGAGGCTCTACCATTCCACTCATGGAGCTTTGCCACTACCTGTGAACTGTCAATTTCCTCTCTGGATGGCAAGCTTTGGGAGGGCGGGGTTTGTGCCCTGTGGCCACCATCCATTGTAGTTGCAGGGCTTGGCACAGGTCTTGGCCCAAAGGAGTTGACTGGCAAATGTTTTTATCTACGTAGAAAAATGGATGGATGGATGGATAGATGGATGGATGCATGGATGGATGGATAGATGAGCAGGTGGGTAGATGGATGGATGAGTGAGTGGATGGGTGAGTGAATGGGTGGGTGGGTGGATAGATGGAGGGATGGATGGATGGATGAATGAATGAATTCCAAGTAGTCTTGTCAGAACTCCACCATGACTTCTCCAGTGCCTCATCTGGTCAGTAATTCAGGGAAATAAATCATGTCAATATGTGGGAGGAGCGTGCATTTGTAATTAAAACACTTTAGGAGACTGAGGCAGGAGAATCAGAGTTAGATACCAGTCTGGACGACTTAGTAACTTAGCAAGAACCTAATCCAAAAATTTAATGAAATTTTAAAAGACCCAGAGATGTGCCGTTTATGAAGGTCTGGTTTCATTCTCCAGGGGACAAAAAGGAGAGAGTGGGGCCAGATCTGTCCAGGGAGAGCCAATACCTTACCCCCACACACTGTCTGAACGCAGTCTCCCATCATGCTTTACACTCCTCTTGCTCTCCAAAGAAATGAGATGCAAACTGCATATAAACTGCAGACACATGGCCCAAGATGGATCAAATATTTACACTAACAAAAGGAACCCAGATGCACGAAAATATTTGTGAAATCAAAGAGATAAGGGTAGGAACAAGCAGAAGCTCTGGAAGGCATGGCAGGAAACATGGTGAGAAGCATTATTCACTTTTTTCCAGTAAATGCTGGATCCAAGAAGCAACAGCAGAGTGAATTGATTGGCCAAGGTCCCGTACAATGGCAGCAGAGGGTTCGAGACCACAGTCTTACCTGGAAAGCACCAGCAGAAGTGGCCAGCAAAACAGACTACATAGTCAGCTCAGTGGATGATTAGTGAGCACCAACTGTATACACAGCTGGTGCCACCAGGCAAGCCAAGCTCATGACATTGAAAAGCACACAGCTCCCTGTCCCCTGCTCTTGGAAACCTGCATCAGACAGCCAGATCCAGAAGCAAGTGGAACTTGAGCAACGCTTCAGAAAAAACCAGCAAAGTACAGGCAGGCACGCTTTGAAGTGGGTGCACAGATCGGCTTCAGAGCGTGAGACGGGGCATGGAGGGGAGTCTGAGAGCTGTCAGTTGTCCATTCAACAAACACCTCGACGAGATGCAGAAAGTGTGTCCTGTGGACTTTGGGGCAGGCTCCTTTAGTACATTTTTTATTGCCTCTTGACTCCTGGCCCTCATGAGCAGCTTCTCGGTTCTTTCCTACTCGGTCACAAACCCCAGCGTTCAACACTGACTTCAGCTTCATATCATCGAGTGCAGAGTCAGAGACACTACCCGAACTGTGGGTGCCAGCAAGGAGATGCAGTTCAGTGTGCTTCGCACAGCGAGGTCCCGAGCCCCACGCCACAGTTGCATTTCATCTTATGGCTTCTTTCCTCTCTGTAATCGCACAGTTTCCTGAACAGAGGTTTTACCGCGTGGGGACAAAAGGAGACACACAATGTTCGTAGGCGCAGAATCCTCATCAGGCATTGGTTTCAGGGTCCGTGGCTTTGGCAAAGCGCTCACAAAGCTCCTAATCCACGCCAGGTGCTTGGATCAGTGCCGCTGCACTTATTCCTCATCGCAGTCTCAGAAGTGAATCCCAGAAAGGAAGGCAGGGGCTCCAGGAAGGGGGGAAGGTGCTCCACACAGAGACCGCAGCTCTGGGCGAGGGATAGAGTTGAGGGAGAGGAGTTTATGGGATGGGCAGCTGGGGCAGTAAGGGAGGAAGCAGTAGCAAGGCTTGAAATAAGAACCAGACAGTGGAAGATACTGAGGGACCATCTTCAGCAGAGAACACGACGTGTGTCTGAGCCCGCAGAGCAGATATTGGGATGAAGGTCCAGCTGCCGCCTCCGTCTGTGCCCGTTGGACAGTTAAAGAAGCCAAGTTGGTCGTGAGGCACTTAGCTAAAGTTGGAGAAGGGACCAGGAGCTGTGTGACCAGAGCGCTACCTGGTCTGTCTGCCACCAGACCCACTTGTGAGATGACAGGGCTGCAGCAGGAAGGGATCCGGGACCATATTGGCTGTGTCCTGTAAGGAACAGATGAGGAGCGTTGAACTCAGGACCCTGCGCTTGCCGGGCAAGCATTTACACTACTAAGCTCTCTCTCCAGCCTGGAAAAGAGATCACTGTTGCTGGGCATGGTGGGATGCATCTGTGATCTTAACATTCTGAGAGGCTGAGGCAGGAGGACCATACAGTGTTTTTTGCAGTAGTGCAAAAAAGAAAAAAAAAAAAAAAGATGAAATCATAAAGAACTACTATAAGGTTCTCTTCAGCCCCCAGACCTTCTCTGGAACTTCCTAATGGGGGTGGAGGCCAAAATTCCAAGTCACCATGAGCAAAATCTCCCTGAAGATCATGGGGCCTGAGGCCCGCTTCCTGCCACGTTGACAGCAGCATGGGAAGAGTTTGTTTTCATCCAATGAAACTGAGATACATCGGGATGACAACAAGGAGCCGCCCAGGCCCTGCCGAGAAATCCGTCCCCTGTGCCATCATGGTGTGACACTCGGCTCTGCTCTTCTTCAGCCAGCCTTGCAGAGGAGCCTTGGGAAATTGTCAGCCTGCGGGGAAGGGAACGGCCCAGCCGGTGCCATGTTGGAATGTTGACGCCCCCGAGTTCTGCCTCTCCCCAACCGTTCATGTGTGTCAGCCAACGTGTCTTGGTGGCTTTCATGCCTCGCGATGACCTCATCCTTGTCTCAAGCAGGATTAGGCCTGGGTGGGAAAGGGACCCTCGGGGAAAGCTGGATAGGTTTGGGTAATGTTCAAGCTGTTCCCTTGGCCTCCAACACCAAGGCAGACCAATAATGACGGAGGGCAGATAACCTCTGGCATGGTCGGCGATTTTGATCTCTTGACAGAGATGAAAAGAGTGGTCTCCGTTTCTTTGGCTCAGTGGTCAGCAAGAATGCATCTCATCTCTCAGGAGCCGTGGAGCCCCCAGGCCTTGGCCAAAGTCCAGCCAGCTGTGTCCTCCCTCCCTGGGCCCCAGATAGTATCACGGAATCACTGTAGAATGTCAGAAGGTCTTTGAAAGCAAATTGCATCCAGTTCACATTTGTGGACAGTGTGTCCCAGCCCCTGAGGACAAAAGGATACAGAGTGGCTTTTTTATAACCTACCAGTACCACCAAGTGCTCACCAGGCTCTGGACCTGGTGACAGGTACTGGCGACCAGGTGGTAGACAACCTGGACCCTAGGTCTGTCTCTTGGAACTTGTTGGCTGGTAGGAACAACAGATATTATTTAACCCAAGAGCTGCCCATAAAGAAGTTGGTGTTCATACGCAAACAGCAGCATAGGAGAAGTGGTTGGGAACATGGGTTCCTGCCTGGGGCTTTTATCAAAGGATTTCCCTGGAAGAGATGCATGACCTAGAATGGGAAGAGGCGCGAGCCAAGAGGAAAGACATTCAAGGTCAACGGAGTGCTCTCAAGGTCACGGGAATGGATCATGCAAGGACTCGAGGCAGCGGTGAGCGCTGTGTGGGAGGAGTGAGGGGGCGACCTCCTTCATGACCAGGTGATAACACAGGCAGCGCAGCCTCACGGCATGCGGGAGACGGCAGCCGGAAATGAAAGCCCAACTGCACGAAAGGGAAACGCGGCCCTGGTCTGTGTACGCGGTGGGAAGGTGACCCAGAAGGCCATGCGATTTCTCCCTTCACAGCCCTTCTGCTCTGCCCTGACAAGATCTTATTCTGACCTTATCTCCCTCTGCCGGCTTGAAAACCTGGCTTTGGATTCCTGCCCCGCTGGAGGAGCAAACAGAAAGAAGCGAAGTTCTAAGAGGGTGAAAGGGGTCATTCAGATACAACAGTTTACTAAGGGACTGTAAACTCAGGGCTCTGTAATCTGCGCTCCTTGGGCCTGGGAACTTGCCTAACCTGGCCAACGTGTCTTTGGCAGCCCAGGTTCTTGGGGATAGGAGAAGGAGCCCAGTAGGAGGAGCTCACTATTCGTGGTCATGCACTGAGCACCCCGGGGATGCTGGGTCTCGTTTAATGTTTATGCATTCTCAGGGACCATATATTGTCCCTGTGTAGCAGAGGGGACCGTCACAGAGACACCCAGAGCTGACTGATACACCTGCTGCGGGGTGCTCTACTGCCACTGCGCGAGCAGAGCACACAGTAAGAATTCAGGGACTCGAAAGTCGCTGCTCCTGGGAGCCTCACACCCCAGCCTGTGGGCAGGGGAAGCAGCCTGGAGGGTGAGACCCTCGGCCTTCTTGGGGACCCGGGGGCCATCGTGCATGCGTGGAGACGGCAAGCAATCCCAGAAGCTGAGCTGCTTCCGCCTCCCCGGGCTGAGCCCCGTAGGTCCTCTGCTCAGCTTTCCTCTGCTCCTTGGGGTCTGTGTGGCCCAGCGCCCTACTTTAGGTTACTCATCGTTACACACCTGAGGCCCTGCAGCCCCACCTACATGATTCTGTTTCCTTCTGTCACTTACCGCATGGTGATATCTATGCCTTGGATGCTTTTATGTTTTTTAAGTTTACCACTGTTCTCTCTCCAGTGGACGCTGAGCTCAACAAGAATACCCACTTCTGGCTACTTCTTCCCTTCCTGTTGTGATATCCAGCCCTAGGAGGAATGTCATCTGCACTGAGTGAGCAAATCCATGGGTGAGTGCGTGCATGCGTGTATACGTGCGTGCTCAGGGACTGAGCTGACCCCAGCCCTGAGACTCAGAGTCTGAAGGTCCTGAAGAGCAGACACAGGGGCAGGACAGCCTCCAGACAATGACGCTTGAGGCACTGAGTATTCCTGCAGGAAGCTGATGTTGGAAACTGTCCCCTCTCAGCCCTGAGCAGGTTCGCTGCCAGCTGCCTCTGCCCAGCAGGGCAGTGACTACCCTTGGGAGGAGGCGTGGCCTCCTGGACACCATCCCTGCCTGGCTTAGAAGTCAGCTGCGATGGATAGATTGCCTCGGTGCTCTTCACTCAGATGTAGCCAAGATGGGGGTGAGGAGAGTGAGGTGTTCTTCTTAAGGATGAACTTAACAGGGGGTGTCAACTCTATTATCAAGATAAATGCCATCTTCACACAGTTCTTTAGATCTAAAGAAAAGGAACCCTTCTCTGCTGGTGGAAGCGCAGACTGGTGCAACCACTGCAGAAATCAGTGTAGAGACCCCTCAAGCAGCTGGGATAGGAGGACCCATTCAACCTAGCTAATCTCCTACTGAATATTTTCCCAAGTGAACTGTGATACCACAGCGACATATGTGCACCCATGTTTATAGCAGTGTAATTTGTCATAGCAAAACCTTGGAATAGCAGACCCCAAAACTTCCTTCAAGAGATGTGTGGATTTAATAACCCAATTAAATAGCATAGCAGGATACAAAGATACATTCAAACCTTTTATCAACTAAGAGGCTACACTGATAAGTGAAATAAATCAGACCTGCATATGTAGACATCGTATTGTCTTGCTAGTGTAAGAACATGAAAGAGTCAGTAAGGATATCTCAGTGGTCTAAGTGCTTCCCTAGGAGGCGCAAGGTGTCGGGTTGGATTCCTTGTGAAGGATGAGGAGGAGGAGGAGAGGGAGGAGGAGGAGAGCAGAAGGAAGAGAAGAGCAGGAGGAGGAGTAAGAGGAGAAGGAAACAGAGGAGAGGGAGGAGGAAGAGGAGGAGGCAGAAGGAGGAGAAGAGCAGGAGGAGGAGGGGAGGAAGAGGAAGAGGAGGAGGAGAGGGAGGAGAGGGAGGAGAAGATGATGATAATGATGATGATGAAGAAGAAGAGTAGGAGAAAGAAAAAGAAAGACGGAAGAAGAGGATATGGAAGAAAAGGAAGAAGAGAAGGAAGAGGAGGAAGAAGAGGAAGAGGAAGAAGAAGTAAATAAAATCTGAAAGGCCCAATATATATTGCCAAAAGAAAGAAATCTGTTCAAAGGGAAGGAATAACTGGAGTGAGGTAAAACACAAAAGAAAGAAAGAAGAGAAAGAAAAGGAAAAAAATATATATATGATGGTTGGATAATTGTACTGCTGATTTCTCCTGGTCTATTGAAAGGAACAGCTAATGCTTACATTTTTTCTTCTCCTTTCTATTTTCTTATAACTTTTATTTATGTTTTTTACCAATTTTTCATGCTTATATCTAGTAATCTAAACAATGAATTTGAAGACGATACTATGCAATATAACAATCACTGCTAGATTCCTATTATTATTATTATTTTATGTATTTTGGGGGTTTTTTGTTTTGTTTTTTTGTACAGGGTCTCACTACGCAGCTCGGACTCGTAGTGTTCCTCCTGTTTTCATCCTCGCCAGCTCTGGGATTACAGGTGTGCGCCACCACTTCCGGCCTCAGTGGTTGGCTCAGCACACCTGGCGGTGAATCCTGGTCCCTGGGCTTGCGTAAGCAGGTGCTTTGTCTGCTGAGTTATCTCGCTGGCTCTGAGTCACTATTATTTTGTTTAGTGAACTTCTGTATCATTTCTAATGGTTTTGACTATTTTTATTGTCTTTAAAAATACAAATATTAAAACTTTTAAGGTATTTTCGAAATAGCATGACTTATCTTGACCAACGAGTTGTTCTGGTGCCCCGAGCTCCGCTCTTCCCCTCAGCACTGGTTACACCCATGTGAGCCCAGACAAATGACCTCACCGCCTCATGACGTCCATGTCTTCCCTTTACTAAATCCAATACTGATGCCCCCAGCGCACGGGAATGTAGCCGGGATTATGCACATAAAATTCATTTTGCCCAGCTACTAGCTCTCCATAAATGCTGGCCGCTTGCGTGGCCCTAATAAACACGGCACTGTTGCTGATGTCGCTTTATAGGCGTTCTCTCCAGCTAGAGCTAATTCGGGACCTGGGATGTGGCGGCAGACCTTTTCCACATGTGATTTCACGGGGGTCCTAGGCGGCTTTGAGCCACTACAGAAGGAACAGCGGCCAGACCCAGGCACTCTGTGGGCTCCCCGAGTTCCCGGTGCCATCCCGGGGTGGCCCCAACGCTCGCTATGAATTTGAACTTGTCCTGCAGGAGTGAAGTGTTTCAGTACCCAGGCACGCAGGGCCGTAAAATGGGGCAATTAAACCTATAAAACCGAGGTTTACAGGGGAATTTATAGTGTCAAAGGCTTTTTATAGCTTTTTAAGATTAGTTTAAGTAGAGGGAAAAAAGAACAGGGGGAAGAAAAAGAGAGGGTTTGAAACTTGAGGAGACTTAAAAGTTCAGAAAGAAGCTTTTAGGAAGGAAAGAAAGGTCGTAATCGGAGGCACATTTTTCCCATCGTGCTGTCTTTTGCAAATGGGAGAGAGAGAGAGAGAAAAAAAAAAAAGGCGAGGAACTGCTTTCTCTCGTAGTCTTGTGTCCTTACCTAGGATAGAGTCCAGGGGAAGAATGCAAGCAACCGAGGTTTCACTGCCTTAGGCTGGTGGACAGGGAGCTCTGTCCCTTTGGAGGCACTGCAGGCTGAAGGGCTCCAACCAACCCAGAGCCCAAAGGGGCTGTGAGGAGCACCTTGCTGCAGCAGCCATCTGGCCACCTCCCGCTCCTCCTGGCTCCAGCCACAGCTGCCTCCTTTCTCTTTCCAGAAAGGATCTGTGTTCTTCCTGCTTCTGGACTTGGGCTCCTGCTGTTCCTTCAGCCCCAAATTCCCTTCCACCCTGAGTGAATCAAATTCCTCTTGGTTCTTCTCTGCCTGCCCTTTCTCTCTCTCTCTCTCAGCCCCTTTCTTTCCTTTCCACGGTACTGAAGACTGAGCCCAGTGGGCTATATCCCTGGCTCCTTTAACTTTTATGTTTTGAGATGAGTTCTCTCTCCCTAAGTGGTCCAGGCTGGACTCACATCTGGGATCCTCTTGCCTCAGCCTCCCTCCGTGCTAGCATTAAAATAGTGGGCCTCTGCACAACCTAAAACCTCTTCTTTTTTAATTTTTTTTATTTTAAAGACTAAAAATAGGAGAAGCAAAGACCGAAAACGAGTAACAAGTAAGAGTACATATAGTACAGAATTTCAAAACCAGAAAAAATTAACAAGGGTTATATTACATATTTTCATCATTGGATCAGTTTAGATTAATAGGTATAGGTATATAACATTGATCAAACAATTAAACATTAACACTTTCGATAAACATTATTTTTTTAACAATTGACACACTGTATATTGTCCTCACAATAGTAATACAGAGCATGGGGTGTGAGCATGACACACCTTCCAATTGATATTGGTAAGGAAAGAAAAATAATTCTTCTCTTTGAACTAAGAGGAAGCAAATATATACACAGTCCAATGTTCTACAACTACAGTGGGCCACCTGTGAAACTGGCTATGTTGGAGGCTATTGATCCAAGCCTCCTACAGCTCATCACACCAATCTAGCTCTGTGTTTCATGCCTCATAATTAAGCTTTTCTGCTGGGTGATCAAGGGCAAGTTAAAGCAAGACCTGTATAACAAAACATTCATCTTTTGTATCTTCCAAGCTCAAATCCCCTCAGGATTAACTTTGGAAGCATGTACAGTGCTTTGTAGAACTGTTATCAGTGTCAGCCTTTGGGACAAGTCACAGCCATTGCTTGACCAGCTTTCTTTCTGTGAAAGGCTGAGAGAATGTTTTCTCTGGGTGACTCTCCTTAGACACACTATAGTTCATTTATCCCTTTCCTCTGAGGTCCCATAATCTCCTTGACCAGAAAGTGTGGGACACCTCTGAGTTATAGGATATTACAGCACAGGTTCTCTTATGTCCTGAGTCCTTACTGACCTTGAAGGGCTAGGACAAAAATATTGGCTATCCTCATAGCCCTTCTTTTTCTCCAATTTTTCATCTGTTAACTTGCATTCTCAACCCTCCAGCAGAAAAGCTTTGTGATACTATTACTCTATAACATAGGCACTTGAGCTTATCACCACTGGCTTTCTGAATATCAAACATCTTTGACTTAGCTTGGAATTGTTATTTTCCGGCAATCATTGATATTCTAGTAACTCTCCATAGAATTCAATATAAGCAGTTACACAATTTTTATGCAGACATTTGGAAATCCAAGGCTGTACAAAATTGTAGACTGTCAAGCCTATGGCATTTGGCCCAGTCTCTTACTCTCAATTAATACTCTTTTTGTTGCTGTTGTTGTTAACCAACCATTTACTTAAAGCCGCTTCTAATTAATTAATTAATCAATCAATCAATCATTTCCTCAAACTTCAGAGTAAAACAAGCAGAAGTCACATTGTGAAAACAATTCTCTCTCTATGAAGAAAAATATATACATGGAAGATTAGAATACTTGAATCTCTGAGAACTGACCAGTAAGAAAACAGTGAGAATACTTAACTCTAAGCACAACGAGGTTTCAGGAAGCTGCAGGAGGGAAGAGACGTACGTATGCTTATCCCATTCCCCAAGTTTTCAAACTTCAGCTGTTATTCTATGTGCCATAGATAACCCATTTGCTTTATGTTTCAAAAGCCTTAGTTCCTGGGGTACAATCTGTACTGTAGGTTTACAAGATATCACCATAGGTGTTAGCAGCACAGGGAGGGGGTAAAAGGTACACAGGACTCTGAATGTGACTCTATGACTCCCTCAGAGTATAATTTTGAAAAATCACCTAATGTCACTCGTGTGCAACGACCGTCATTTCCCCTTGCCTGCTCAGTTATTTGCATCTAGAAACATCCATTCTGCAGAGCTGGACTGATTACTGAAATGCTGAGAGCTTTTGGTTGTTCATGGTTTGTCCCAGCTGTAATACATAGTTCTCGATGCACTGAGGAGTTCCGTCCTGATGTCCCATAGCAAATCGAAAATATCACTAAGTCAGAAATGTGCTGGATCCACTGCGGTTCCCAACACCAAGGCTAGCAGAGCAATGGTCCCCACACTGTGATCGTGTGGCCGAGGAGGACCTGTGACAATTGCCCCACATTAAAGAAGATCTCTAGCCCAAGGAAAGCTCAGAAGTCAATATTCGAAGTCCAGTTTCCACTGAATGAGTATCATTTTGGTAAAATCACAAAGAACACTGTAACTTGGACCGTCCTATGCTAGAAGGGCCTGTATTTGAAAGAAAGAAAGAAAGAAAGAAAGAAAGAAAGAAAGAAAGAAAGAAAGAAAGAAAGAAAAAAGAAAGACAGAAAGAAAACTGCTGTAGAACCCGGAAGGGATTGGTGTGACTATTTAGTATGCATGACTCCTATTGGTCTGTTTTAGTATCATTTAATATCCATGCCTCCTATTGGACTAGAGTGCCATCATTCATGATGGATCCTTTCCATTGGGTACATTTAGTATGGAGCACTCCTTTGGCTACAAGGTGAAACTCAATCAGATACTCAAAGTGAGGGCAAACGATTCTTCCAAATCTGTGTTCTACTTTCTACCCTCCGTTCATCTAGAATGTCGATATTAGGATGTTTGCATCTTACCTGTAGACATAGTGCTTGGGTTTGCCAGATGGCTGCAGAGCAGGCTTGTGACAGGAAATACAGAAAATGGTAAAGAGCACACACTTGGGCTGGTTCCAGCTCTGCCGCTTAGATGGCGAGTCGCTGAAGGCCGTGCCTCAGTGCCTTCATCTGTAGAACGGAGCTAATTTTACAGTCGATCTCCTGAGGACCTTACACGCATGAACTGAGCCAACATATGCCATAGGCTTAGAACAATGCCTGGTATACATTAACCATTTAACAAATGTTAGCAAGAGAACATTAAAAGATTCCTCGGGGCAAGATGCCTGCTTGATTTTCTTTCCAAAGCTGATCTAACTCAGTTTGAAATTTTGGTTCTACCACAAAAGTCAAACTCAGTTCTCTTGGTGAAGGGTTTTAAACTTTGCTATTTCCTATTCTAATTATAGGCTTGTTTCAGTTGATGTAACTCTCGTTTTCCATTAAGCATATTCAAGAATGTCTGGGTTGATTATTTCTTTGGATAGCCCCCTCAAAAGTTATTGAATATTTATTGAGTTCCAGAGACTGTAAATGCCTACATTATTTTATTTCATCATATTTGATCGCAATTCTGATTCTGAGATAGTAATTTGTAGAAGTGTGGCATGCACCAGATATTCTTTTAGTTGATTTCATCTTTGAAGTGAATCTGTGAGGGACACATCATTGTTTCATGTGAGGTTAAGTAATTTTCCCAACAACCTGGAGCTGGTGACTGGTGGTAATGTGTTTTGAACTCAGATTCCATTTCAGTCTTCATTCTCCCATCTCTCTAGTCTACAAGAATTAAAAAAGATAACGAGTAACTGTGGAGGTGCAATAGCAATGGAGAAGCATCCTGGCCAAAGTTCTTTATGGTTTTCTAGGAATGGGGACTTTTGACACAAATGATTTGGGTTGGGTATGGCCAAGAGTATGTGTTGGTGTGTGTATGCGCTGGTTCTTTCCCTCACACATAAAAAAGTTCCTTGTCTTTTTTTTTTTTTTTTTAATTAAAGGCTGTGCTCCACTCCTGACTTAAAAGATGCATCTACGCTGTAGGCAAGTCTCTGTACATTATGTATCACTCACTTTTGTGAGCATTTCCTTTAAATCTAAACAGAGTGCTTAGTTGTTACATTAAAAGAAAATGTATCACTCATTTTTGAACAGCTATAGTTTAGTCTTTTTTTATTATTCTTTTGTGCAGGGCCTCACTGTACAGTTAAGACTCAGTGATCCTCCTGTTTTCAGCCTCCCTGGTGCTGCAATTACAGGCTTGTGCCACCATGCCCAGACTCAGTGACCAGCTCAGCACACCTAGGGGAGGGACCAGCATAGCATGTGGTGCCAGGGACTGAACTCGTGACCGCTGCGCTTGCCTAAGCAGATACCTAGTCCACTGAGCTATGTTTCAGGCCCCGGAAAACTATAATTTTAAGTAGAGGGCTTAGCTGTTAAGAACTGTAGTAAAAGAATATGTACCAGCGATGTTTTTGTGTGTGAATTATATAAAAATTTAAGTAGCAAGTTTGAATAGTTTAAAACTGTAATGAGTTTCAGTAGAAAACATGGATTTTGTTTGTTTGTTTGTTTGTTAATACAGCAAAGAAGAACTTGTACCTATCACTCCATATCCTACACATGCATCCGATTTCTTTTCTTTAGGATCCTAGCCCTGGGTCCACACCAGGAAGCAGGGGCGCTGGGAAGCAAGGATTCGTTGCTTATTTTCTACGCCCAAATATCTTCAAAAGCGCTCTCAAACGGCTCAGCGACGTTCCAACAATTTAGCCTCGTAATTCAACCCAGCCAAGATCGCCTCCAAGGACATGACTTGGTCGGCGTCTCTGCGGTTTCTCCTGGGCTTCCTTTCATCCTGTACCGTTTTTCCTGGGCAGAAAACCTAGAGAAACAGCAGTCGGGAGGGAGATTCCATCCTCGCCTGCCCTGTCTCTGTGGAAGTGGAATAATTCAATCAGTCCTCTGATGGAGAGTCTCGTTATCCAGCACGGGCAGGCGGTTCTGGAGCCAAGCTGCATCTGCGTTCGTTGTTCTTTCTCCTCTACCCTCTCCTTCTTTTTTCCTTGCAAGCTAACTCTAATGGAAATAAAAACAATCTACCCTGAAAGCGGGGAAAAAACAGAAAAGAGAGAGACTTGTTTTCACAATTTTTGGTGTTTTTTTTTTTTTGTTTTTTTTTTTTTCCTTTTCTTTTTCTTTTTGGATCTGAAACACAGAACTTCCCAAATCAAGTTAAGTGAGTCCCAGATGTGGATGCGTTTCAAATGAAAAACACACCCCATCATTTCAGGCAGAACTCTGCCGAGGAAACTGGTGACTGCGGGGCTGAGACAAGAAGAAGATCTCTCTAGAGAGTTCGTCCCAGACTGTGGAGAGGAAGAGGGATGGGGGAGACGGAGGGCTGGCGTGCTTCGCCTCTCCCGGGGGACCTGCGGCATGGAATTCAGGTTAATTAGGTTTGAGGGTCACTCTCAGGCCCATGAGGAGCACGGCGCACGTCTTGGCGTAGTGCAGAAAGGACGGGCAGGAGAGAAGCGCCCCCACAATCATGGCTGCTTTTATTAATGAGAAGCCACTAAATCTATATGGCCGAAGCCACCAGGGACCAAAGAGAAATTACTGAGAAATGACAGCGACACTGTCTCACTTGTGGGCAGCCTGGAGAATTGCCTTCTCCCTGAAAGATGGTGCGTGGTGGCTGGAATCCAAGGAAACCAAGTGATGGGCCAATTAATAGATTTCTTTTAAAGGCCGAGGGGAGAGGAGGTGCTATTTTTTGACAGCCTTTGGTTCGAGCGCTCATGTTCAACGCCCAATCAAGACACTCAGTTGTCACACGGCCTTTCTTCTAGTGTTGAACCAAAATGAGAATGTCGAACCGTGTAACCAAAGACATCTCTTGGTGAAAGAACCTCCTCCGAGCTACTATAATTCGCATTTTCATCAATGTCAGGCTGCACGTGGAGGAAAACAGCCGTCTCAGTGGGTTTCTTCTGCCTTCTCATAACAGGTTTAATCTTACATTTCTCGCCATCTGGCTTGGGACAGGGCAACGTGGAAGTATGTTTAGTCTCCGTGGGCTTCTCGGGGGGCCTTAGTCAGGGAGGTGGCCCCCTCCTTTTATTCTGAACTGGAATTTAACTACGATCCTGCCCTTCCCCCTCCGGCAACCAAACAATCTGCTTGTGTGTATTTGTTTGTTGACCACGGCGACCTGCACAGTCCCTTGGCAGGGTCTCCTGGAGTAAACACCGAGCCCTGCCTACTCTGAGTCTCTCCACGGCATCCCACAGAGTCCATGAGACTGCCTGGGGCCGAATGCATGGATGAAGCTCTTCCACAGTTGCATTTCTCAATGCCTGCGTGCCGCGTACCGCTCTGTAAGCGTTTTCTACCCAAACCTTGTCTCTGCTCGGGAAGCTGCCGGTGTGCTCGCTTTGCAGGAGAGGAAGCCGAAGCTTGGTGAGGGGCAGAGCTGAGATTCAAGGCCATTTCCATCCAGGAAGGCCCCAGTGTTTCTGCTGTGTCTCCCTCTGCGTTCAGGGTGCTGGAACTCAGGCAGAGAGTGAGGCACAGGTGGGCGAGGCAAGAAGCTTTGGTTGGGAGGGTGTCTGGGCCACTGTGAGGGGCTGGGTGGCGCAGTGGCCATGAAATCAAGCCCTGGTGAGTAGGACGCAGGGTGAAGGAAGCTGAGGACACAGCGATGGCCTGGGACACACCATAGAGCATCTACTGTGCACAACTCTTGATTTTCTGGGCTGCTAAGAACTTTGATAACCCTTCACCATGGAGGAACAGGGGCCGTAGCCCTGGGTGGCATTCGCAGGAGAACAGAGGACGCTAGAGACCTCATTCTACCTGGGGCACACAGCAATGAGCAAGTCGTCCTGCCCTGGTCGCTTGTTTGCTGACGAGAGCAGGCCTGGCACCCACAACTTAGAAGAGGAGGACAGGTGGATCTTCATTCACAGTTACCAGTCATGGTTGGCTGGCTCCCTGACAGAAACGGCCTGGCCCAGGGATGCAGAGGAAGAAAGCTGCTCCTGTCAGGTAACCCGGATGCAGAGAGAGAAGAAGGGGCTGAGCAGGGCAGTATCTCCTTCACATCTTTGCCTGCGGTAATCCGGCCCCCACCAGGTCCCAACTCCTCACAGCAAGTCAGCTAAGGTTCCACCCTGATGTGGTCACTGTTATGGTTCATGTGCAGGTGTGCCCCAAAGCCTCACTAGTTATATGGCGCTGCTTCTGGAATTTGTAATTTATTAATGTGGAAATGGGCGCTGTACCTCCCCTGGAGCAGGTGATTTGCATTTTAATGTGAGGAAGGAAAAGAAGTTAGCTGCATGAGCTGCTGCTACCTCTCTCCTTGTGCTCTGGCTCTCAGCTGCCACCATGAAAGATTGTTCTCTGCCCTGGGCCTCTCTGCCTTGAAGCTAGCTGAATATGGATTGAAACCTCCAGTAGCTGTGAGCTAAATAAAACTTTCTGTTATGGTTTATGTCTAGTTGTCCCCCCAAAGCCTCATGTTGTCATGGGGCAGGGACTTCTAGAGTTTTAGACTTGTCTCATGATCCACTGGGATTATGTGTTTTAGTACTGATGGGATTATGGGTCTGAGTGCTTCTGGAATTATGGGTGTGGCCTAAGGCAGATAGGCTGAGGCGGAGAGCCTGAATGTAATATAAAGAGAGACAGAGAGGGGGGCTGGGGAGATAGCTCCGAGGCACAAGTGCCTGATGGGCAAGTGCAAGGTCATGAGTTCGAACCCTGGTCCCACCAAAAAAAAAAAAGAAAAAAAGAGAGACAGAGAGACAGACTAGAGCTGTTGCTCTGCTTCCCTGTTTGGTTGGCTGCCTCTGCCACCATTTTGTTGCTGCTCTGCCGCCATGAACTGCAGCTCTCTGCCATGCGCCACTCAGCCTTGAAGCCAGCCGAATATGGACTGAAACCTCCAGTAACTGTGAGCTAAATAAACCTTTCCTTCCCTCATTTTGAGTGTTGGGTATTTGTCTAAGCAACGAGAGAAGAGTAACTAAGACAGTCACCTTCCCCAAGTCCCACCTTGAAACACAAGAAGCTTTGGGGTACATTCTTGCCCATGTTATTAGGTTTATATTACTTTTTAAATGTACTGGATATGAACCTATATATTTGTTTCTCTTGGTTAGTGTGATACATTGCCACACACAGCAGAAATTTCGTAGTCTGGAGGCCATGAGTCCAAAACTCAGGGTATCCACAGGTGTTTACCTTCTCTGAAGGATCCATGGGAGAATTATCCTTTGTCTCTCCCAGGTTCCGGTGGCTGCAGGTGACCCTCTGTCTTCACGTGGCTTCCCCTGGCTCCTCTTATCTGGAGACCAGGGGCTGGATCAGAGGTCCACTCGGAAATGCTGGACGATCTCACTTTGGGGTCTTTCCCTGAGGCACACTTGCCAAGGTGCATGTTCCTGTGGGCAGCGGCTCCGCCATTCAGTCCGCCATGACATGTAGAGCAAATGCAAAGCGAAATATAAAATATTATGCACATGGGATTATAGAAACCCTAAACTAGTCAAGTGGAATACTGTTGAGCATGGGACAAAGACCACGAATGAACACTGACTGGTCCCTTCGGTGCCAGGTCAGCCTGTAGGAAGTCTGCTCACATAGAGAAAGAATTCCCATGCTTTTGCCAGACAGAGACGCTGAGAATCCAGAGGCGTCGTGGGCGGCGGCAGCGGCGACGGTAGGAGCAGCAGCAGCAGCAGTAGCACAGATGAATAAGCAACTCCCAGAAGGCAGCCGTCTGCTTTCACTCTCGCGGGCCTGGGCGGCGTCCCTCCTCCCGGCGCAGACTCCCCGCCCACCCCACAGGCCTACCTTCCTCCCGCTGCTTTGTGAGCCCTTCCGATATGCTTAGTAGGTTCGCAGAATCCTCCCAAGGCCAACCAGCTGCTGATGGCTCTGACCCTCAAGCCAGCACCTGGCCTGCAGAAAATGCTCTGACGGTGTCCGCCACACTCATTGCCGACTCGGGCACAGACCGCACACGCATCTGGAGCTGGGAACTGAAAGCCTGCCCCAGCACATCATGGTTCTTCTCAGCCTTTTCACCGAGGAGTCTGCACCTTACATGCTCTCTGGAGCCACATGGGCCAACAAAGGGAGCGTGGTGGACAGGTGGAGCCCAAGGCCTATTCGGCAGTGTGTGCTCTTTCCAGGTGGCATCTACAGCTTGGGACGCATGGGCCCGGATTGCCAAATCTCCTGGCTCTGGGCAGAGAAGCTAAGTGTCTTCATTCACTTAAAATATTTGGTTGAAATATATTTGCAGCCCATTATATACGATGAAGCATGGGGGTTTTTATTGATACCGTTTGTTATTTTTAAAAGTGTCCTTCCAAGAAGTAAGGCAGAATCCCACTCGCCTTACCTCTTGACCTGAGGCACGGCTGTGTGACCTGCTTTGGTCAGGGCAGCATCAGTAGAGGTGCCACACATCAGCGGCAGGTGGCAACTGTGAAAGCCAGGGTGCGTTCCACTCTGGCACCTCTCCCTGTCTTGCTCACAGGTGAGGCCCAAGCTACGGTGTGGAGTTACTACGATCACAGCAAAGCAACAAACAGACGAAGAGGCCATGCTGAGCGCACCTCCAGGAACACAGGGTGCAGCCCTCTCACAAGCAAGAAATGAACGCTTCCCGTTCACAAGCCTGAGAGGAGCGGGCTATTTGTTACTACCACATAACCACCCTTATGACTGATACACATACCGTCCCAATCCATAGGCGGATTGTCCAATTTGCTATCTCACCGATGGACTACTTTTGTCTCTTTTAAAACATTTTTAAAGAACCACTTCCCTCTTGCTTTCTCCCTATTTCTCTATTTCCTTCAGGAAAGATTTTCCAAGTCTTGCCTGTGTTGCTCTGTACACATGCGAAAGGGAGCTAGACATTGTCTTAGTTACTCTTTACTCGTTGCTGGGACAAATACCCGACACCCAAAATGAAGGAAGGAAACGTTTATTTAGCTCACAGTCGCTGGAGGTTTCAGTCCATACTTGGCTGGCTCCAAGGCTGAGTGGCCCCTGGCAGAGAGCAGCAGTTCATGGAGGTGGAGCAACAATATGGTGACAGAGGCAACGGACCAAACAGGGGCGCAGAGAGCAACAACCCACGTCTGTCTGTCTGTCTCTCTCCAGATTACATCAGGCTCTCCGCCTCAGCCTATCTTCCTTAGGCCACACCCATAATCCCAGAAGCACTCAGACCCATAATCCCATCAGTACTAAAACACATAATCCCAGTGGATTGTGAGTCCAGTCTCAAACTCTAGAAGTCCCCGCCTCATGATTGCATGAGGCTTTGGGGGGACAACTAGCCATAAACCATAACAGACATATTTCTGGAACTTCTGGCACAGGGGGCAGGGCAGGAGTTCCTGTGCTGAACGAGTAGGCACAGGATGAGTACTATCACAGGTTAGTCATTTTAAGACTTTTGTTGTTAAAATTCACTCAGCTGGGGTCACTAATTTGCGGCACCATGTCCCAAAATCTGAATTGCTATGAGTCCATCACTTGCAAATGTGTTGTGACTTATGAAAGGTTGCCCAAGTCATCCTCTCCCTCTTTTCTTCCTCCCCTCCTCTTCCTTCCTTACTTTCTCCCTTCTTTCCTTTCTTTCTCTCCCTTCTTCCTTCTTTCCTTCTCTCTCCCCCTCCTGCCTTCTCTCATCCTTTTTTCTTTTTTTTTTTTTTACATTTCTCCTCTTCATTTTGTCCCTCAAATCCATGAAAACAGAAACGCCATTGCATACAGTGTTCTGCGTCTTCCTGAGTGGATGACATGCCAGGACACTGTAGGGAGAGCCCGTGCCTAGGGCCAGCGCCCCACCGTGAGGCGGCTGCGTCATTAAGCGAGTCATGCGGAGCAGCACCTGGCGGGCTGTGCGCAGGACGTCGGTGTTGGCTGCTAACGGAAAGCCCGTCTGTGTGTCCTATGAGCATGGCTCTCACTTTTCATTGAGAGAAGAGATACACAAGGAGGTGGCTGAAGAGATAAGAGTGACCACAGTTAGCTTCCAGGGGCACCTGGCTGGTGAGGAGACCGGCTGGGGTGTTATAGCAACCAAGCTCCTTCGAGCCCTTGTTACTGTTTGTATTTGACAGGGAAACCCCGGCTTTGACAGGCCACAGTCCTTGTCCACATTCTCCCAGGTGGTGACAGGCAGAGCGGGGACCCTTTTAAGACCTGGTCTGTCCTAGAGCACAACCCCAGTGTTCAGTCTGACACACAGGCAATCTCTCAGAGGTTTGAGGAGGGTTAGGGATGAGCTAGAGCAAGCACCTTGAAGAGAATCGGGCCCACAAGATGCTAAGTTCCTGTCAATAAGCAGGGTATGTGCCAAGTGGGGCACTGGGTAACCAGAGTCCCTTTGTCCTGGAAGTTACGGGATGGAGCTTGAAGGGTGTGGGCTTTGGAGATCGGTTGCTTGGGTTTAAATCCTAGCTCCAGGCTGTCCTGTTCACTGTCCCCATCACTGGTACAAAAGAGCTGATAGGATACCCGCAAGTTCGAGGAGGGGAGCTTTACTTTGGCTTCTGGTTACAGCCTGTGGCCGCTGGTCAGGGCTGGGGGCACACGCAGAGGTGGAGGGAACCTGCTTGGGGACAATGGGGAGCCACCCGCTCGGTCACCCGCTGCCTCTGCCAAGCAGAATCTCCCCGCTTCCTCACCGTGTGTCAGCTGTAAGCCCCCACGACACAATCTCCTTCCCAAGCAGAACCAGTGGCGTTCCAGCTGGGTGAGGTGAACAGACAAACGACATCTCTGGGCCTCAGTTTCCTCCTCTGTAAGGTGCAGAACAGAACAGGTTCCTAAAATAGCCAACCTCAATATCAGGCACACAATCGTGGTAAGCTATAGAGCGGGCCTGCCTTTGTGTCATTATTTAAAGATCTGACAACACCTCTGATAGAAGGTAGAAAGTGACCAAGCCTGGTGGAGGCCAGAGTCCCCCTGCCTTGGCTTCTGCAGGAAGACCTTTCTCCAGTTTGATGTTCACGCTGGAATCTACCCTTGGAATCCCACCGATTATGCGTCCGACAAGGCCTCTTTGTTCTTGGCTCAGAGAGCAGCACATGTTCTTCGGAGCCCTCACCTACCTCTGAAACACTGAGTGCAGTGTCTCCGGCTGCCACTCCGTCCTGGAGACTCTGGAGAGCTGGGGAGGCTCTCCCCCCAGCTCCTGCCCCAACGCTCACTTCTAATCATGTTGTTGCTGAGACTTGGGCTCTGCCCATAAATCATTTTTAACGACAGTGTGAGAAGAAAGAAGTCGCAAAGCAAATCTTACATGACGTTCTCATCACCAGCAGCATTTAATATCCTAAATCAGATGCTTTATGGGGTTGCGTCGCAGGCGCTGGGTGAAGTGAACGAAAGCCATTATGTTTTGCCTTTGTGCTCCTTTCTCGTGCCTGGGGTTGCTCGCTTTGGGGCATTTGGGGGCTGTTTAGCTTGGGAGTGGGGGCTTGCGCTAGGGGAAGTGGGGATGGTCAGAGGGTCCAGCAGGATTCTTGGGGGACTTTTACACAATGAGGCAGGCTTGCGATGGGATCCAGAGCTGGTAATATGAGAAAGTTATGAGAATGTAAGCCAGGCCTGATCTGGGGTTCCTCGCCCTTCACCTGAGGGGCCCCTTCCCTTCCAAGGAAGTCGATACAGTGAAAATGAAAGCAAAGAGAAAGCAAATAAAAACAGGTCCCCTTCTCCTCCCTCCAGCTCCAGGCACCCCTGGGAACGACTGTGAACTGCCGCATAAAACTGGTTTCTTCCACCCGACAAGTTCTTTCTGAGTGTCCACACTATGCCTTTGATTTGTCGGCCCCGCACTTGGTGGAACTCCTGGAGGCTCAGCCGCTTCCGGCCCTGTCGCTCTCACTTCCTTTTCCGGTCTCAGGGCCACTCAGTGCAATTCACTGTGGGATTGAGCCTAATTCTGATATCCGCGTTTAAGCACCTACTGCATGCAGGCGCCCTAGAGTAGCAGGGTGCACTGTGTAAAGTCAGGGCCCCTGGATGCATCTACAACTGAGCTTGGCTTATGGTGGGAGCTTGGAAATGGTGAACTAATGCTTGATTTGGTCAGTCCTGGTCCCTTCTCACATCCTCTCCACAGGTGGCAGGAAGAGCGTCTGATAGAAAGGTTGATCCAGCTCACTACCACGGGGCTTCACATCAGTAAGAGAGATGCACTGGTGGTCGACTCGAGGAAGCCTGCAAGTGTTAAATTTGTGGCCTGCTTTTGATGTCTTGGTCCCAGAAGGAGGGAAGGAGACTTTGCATGGGTTGGCAGTGGGCTCAGAGGAAGGTGGCTCAAGTCCCTGTGAGAGGCCATACTCTACCCTCAAGTCTCATGACAGAGCGACTACAGTAGCACCTGCTAGGCCACCGTGCTGGGGAACCCAAGCTCAGACCTACCTCTGCCTCTGCTCGCTTTGGTCACCCTCTTCTCCAGCTCCTCTGCTACTTTGTCCTCCGTCACACAGCAGAAAGTTCTACTACGCTATGCCACCCTCTCCCAGGCATCCCGCTGCCCCATTTCCTCCCTGGGTCCTCATTCCCCATGGGTTTGCAGAGCCTCGTCTCCCCAGCTCCACCATGACTGAGCACTGCTTACAGCCTCGCTCAGTCCCTGTCCTGCTGGCTTCTCAGCCTGCCACCCCTGCACCACCAGACCCCTCCCCCATCCCAGGCCCAGAGAGCACAGCAGCATGTATTCACTGAGAACCACTCTGAGCGCGTTATGGCCTTTTACTTCCAGGCGCTAGCACAGAGCAGAACAAATCACTGCCGGAATTTGAGCAAGTGACACGTAGATTGTATGACATATTAAAGTGAATACAGGAGATTTCCCCCTCTCCTTTCCTCAGTGCAGTACCCTCAAAATCAAACAATGGAATGTTCTAGAATGTAGGCAACTTCAAGTTCTGTCTGCCTGGGTCATCTCCCTTACCACCCAGCTGCTCCACCATCCATTAGCAACGCTCTCCCAGAAGACCACGCTCAGTGTGGCCGCCGATGATTGGATCAGACTCCACCCAATTTGGGCCAATCAGAGTCCTTTCTTGAGGAGTCTGGTGTGGGCATGTCAGAGAGAAGTCAGTGTTCCTGTAAACAGAACAGGGAGTGTACCTGGGAGTAAAGGAGTGCTGTATTTCATCTACAACAAGAGAAAAGAACGTTGACAAGGACAGAAAGAGGAGGAAGAGGAGGAGGATGCTGGCGGTGGCGGGGCTGTTGCTGCGCCTGGAGCTGCCGGCACTGCTGGTGGTGCTGGTGGTGGTGGTGGTGGTGGGTCCTGAGGGTGGCAGTGACAATGACTGTGATAGTGGCGGCAGCAATAAGGAAAGCAAAGTGCACGTGATCACTGAGCCCTTGCTGTCGGCCACTGGAGGAATCTGCAGGGCAACCCTCTGAGGCAAGGATGTAAGGAGCACTGCTCAGCGCAGAAAATTCCCAGACGCTCAGACTGTGCGTCCGGCAAAGTGGGAGAGGCCATCAGCCCAGAGGGAGCACAGCTCCAGGGTGTGGGGGGACAGGGAATTCTCGTGCGTCCTGGCTCCAGGACTCTCCACACCCTGCTGGACTCCTCGCCAGTGAGCTCCCACAGACATCACCTCCCTATTTTTCTTAGGGAGCTCAGGGCTAACAAACAGAATCACTAGCCTTCCGGTAGAGAGGCAGAGATGCTTCTGAGAAGAGGCTTTGCAGCCGAGCCGGGGCCAGGTGAGACAGCCTTTGCAGTGCTTGTGCCGTGGTGCCAGAGAGCGCAGGCTCGGGCGCAGGTGCCACCTTACATCTTCCAGAAGGGGTCCTTGCTGCCCTCTTTCGAGGCTCCACCCTGCTTTTAGCAGCCCCACCCCCACCCCGTCCCTTTATGGCCAGAAATTCTCCATCTGTGAGCTAAAGAATTGAATCCAGGACCACCAAGAGCCACTTCGGGTGTGGTAACCTGGCAAATCAACGACATGCTACCCACCCTCCCCCACGTCTCCTGCCTGCGGCCGACATCACCACACCACTGTGGTCCCTCCACACAGAGCCTGGGCACAGCCTCGGAATCTGCCACACACGGAGCGATGAGGACCTACACCAAGTGTCTGGAGCTGGCAGCGAGGGCACAGCGTCCTCCAGGTCTCGACCCTGTCTCCCGTCTTCATCTCTTGCTCTGTCTCTCTCCTACATCCTGGTACTTAGAGTGCTAAGTGGTACCTGGCCCATCAGTGGCACTCTTGGCATACTTCAAGTTACACTGAAACCCGGTCAAGACTGTGTGCACAAGCCAGGCGTGGTGGCTCACGCCTGTGATCCCAGCACTCGGAAGGCTGAGGCAGGAGGATTGGTGCGAGTTCGAGACCAGCCCGGGCTACAAAAGTAAGCTCAAGGCCAGCATGAACTGCATAGCGAGACCCTGTCTCAAAAAGACAAAAAAAAAAAAAAGACTGCATGCACACTGCCTGGGTCTGTCCGTGTGGACAGTCAGTTGCTGTTCACACGAATGCACAAACATATTCGTGCACACACACGTGCACTTCCACACACAATGTACCATGACCTGCTGTAAACTGAGACTGGATTCAGATATTTCAAGCCCCTAAACAACGAAAAGACAATGATACCTTCAAGTCCCACAAACTTCCAAGTAGTCGGGGTCCAACAGCCTACAACATTCTGAGTTTCATCATAATAACTAGCCTAAGTTTTATAAAGTCACCAATATCAAGGTCACTGAAAGCAGAGGCTAGGTGCTTGGCATCTCTGCCTTACTAGTGCCAGAGTACACCTTGGATTTTTTTTGGAATGGTTAAAATTGGCACTGAAGATATTTCATGTACATTTGAACATGGTCATCATGCACAGATATCACATGTCCACACATACACATGTGTGTGCAAACACAAACAGCTGGGGTCACATACTTGTATAAGGATACATGGCCTAAGCATACGTATTCCTGTGTGGCTTTGTGCAGATCTACATGCATGTGTGCCCATGGCAAAGCACACAGGCCAGCAGATGCACAAGCTGACACAGGCCACTAATTCACACACACCCCCTACTCAGAGCCTACATATGTTTGGTACATACATATATGTGCATGCTCACACATGCCACACATGTGTCACTATGCATTCACTCGTACCTGGGTGTGCATGTATGCGCTCTGGCCCGGTTGCAAGTGTGCACACCCACATACATGCACAGCATGCTTCCTGCATGGCTGTATTCATTCACACAGACCTCTAAGCACACACGGATACACATCCTCATAGGCTCCCCTTGTCCCCCCCCATGCACACACACACACACACACGCACGCACTCACGCACGCACGCACACACACAGGGTCTGCCAGGCCTGTGATGTCCAAGCCTGGGGAGCCACCCTTCCGCGGACTAGTGCTGTCAGGGCGCCTGGTAGGAATCACCCGGGCAGCTCAGCAGTGACAACAGTTTCCAGAGCCAGAGGAGAGAGCCTAATCCGCAGTGAAATGCTGACAGGGTGGGCGCCTTGGCGTGCCTCCTGCCAGCTCCTGCTGGCTCAGCCCAGCTCGGGGAGGTGGCAGACTCTTTGTCCCCTCCAGCCATGTCATCTCCTCTCTAATGATGCCAGCATTTTGACAAAGCTGAGCACCACAGCTGGTAGGTGTGAAGTTGGAATTAATTTTGCTTTGGAAGGTCAAGTGCGTTAATGAGCTTTTGGCTGGCCAACATCATTCTTCCTTTTGTTCTCCTTACAAGAACTGGGGCGAGGGAAACAGTGGGAAAGCAGGCAGCTCTAGTCTAAAGCTATTTTTCCTCTCTCTGGAAGACTTGACCCCTTTTCCAAAGCCTAATAGTGTAGGCAGCACATGGGTTCTTTATGGCCTACACCAGAGAGCTTAAACCCCTTCCACAGTTGGGAACATTAGATCTACCTGGTATATAAATATAAAATGTGTGGCCTTCATGGAGTCTAAATAGACAAAATTTTTGAATGCCAAATGTGTTTCATAGTATAGGCCAAGTCTGATTGATTGGTAGTATCTGCCTTCAGTAATGTGGGAAAATATCAGGGGCCACCTCCAGCCTCAGGAGGCAAAAGAAGAGTGATTGATTAGCAATGTCTGCCTTAGGCACAGACACGGTAGTGTGGCTTGCAGAATCATGTCCAGTTTGTTTCATTTTTCAAGAACTACCTATAATTCAGCATGCTAAAAAGATAAAAGAAAACCAAGAAACAAGTATATTTAAATCCTTGGGGAACATAAAGAGGAGTCTACAGAAACTGGAGGAAGAAGCTACATATAGAGCCAGAATTGTAAACACAAATGCCTTTAGGAGCCAAGGAGGTGACATACATGATTAATGTGGCCCAGATGGGACCTCTGCTGAACTCTGCAGTGTATTTCTCATTTGAAGAGGGGAGTCACTACTTCTTTCAACCAATTCCTGCCGGGGAAGAAGGTGGGCTGGATAGTATGACATCTACTATGGGGTTTTTTTTTTTGCAAGAGAAATCAGAAACGTAAGTCATTTTTTTTTTCCCCAACACGAAATCTTTCGATTTTAGCTATTGCTCCAGTTTTTGTCTGTCTGTGTTTTGTTTTTGTTTACGCAGTCACTCCACAGTCTCTACAGTGTCTTGGACTCATGCAGAAAGTAGGCATATTTAAAAAAAAAAAAAAATAGTCAGTTTAGGCTTTTGTTGTAGAGTCAGCCAGGGGAGCAGCAGAGCCCAGTATGGTTTCTGCACTCACTTAGGACAGAGAGCATCTGTGCCTGTGTGTGTGTGTGTGTGTGTGTGTGTGACTGGTAACTCCACGCAAGCAGCTGCATGCCTGGTGCACACTCACACAAGATGGACATACTAAATGAATCAGTGGAGGTTGCTCCTGTGCCCATAAAGCTTCATTAGATTGCCCAAATGACCCCTTGCTCTGAGTGACACACCCCCTCCTGGTTCTCCCTCTCCCTGTCTGTGTGACCTTAGGCAGGACACTTCTCTTCCCCCTCTCTTCTGAAGCCCGGGCTCCCAGCTTGTAGCAGCTCTCTGAGCACTACATTAGGGGAGCCTGGAACTCGTCTCAGCAACCATGAAACCCTTGAGAATAGCTCTGGTTAGGGTTTCCAAGTCCTCACCCCCAAATTTTCACGTATGTGGAAGGTGATCGTGGGGTGCTCTTGCTCCAGCTGCCTCGCTGTTAGGAGGTGCAGCCGGCCCGGAGGCGCATGGCTAGGTGTGACCTGGCAGGGCGCGCTCTCACCTGCAGCTCCTCCCTCTGCCTGCTTCCTGGCTGCCGCAGGCTGAGCACCGGTTTCCTCTGCCAGGCCCTGCCTTGGAGCCAGCCAACCACCCTTTAGAACTTTGAGCCAAAATGAAGCTCTCTCCTGTTAAGGAGTAGGTGTCAGGTACGGTGTCCCAGCCACCGGAATGTGGCCAAGGCAAGAATGAAAAGCAAAGCTGTTAATGAAACTGCTTTGAGAGATGCCGTATAGACTAGGGTCGCGCCAGCCAGATAGCTCAGCGGGATGAAAGCACCTGCTTAGGCCGATGAAGGGGCCGGGGATGTGATCCCTGGCCTGCTGTGCCAGCCCCTCCCCCCACCCCGGGCACACTGAGATAGCTATTGAGGCTGGGTGTGGTGGCTCACGCCTGCAACCCCAGCGCTGGGGAGGCTGAAAAATAGGAAGGATCACTAAGAGTGTGATCTGCATTGTGAGACCCTGTAGACTTTGTACTAAATACATTTTTTACAAAAGTATAAGCTAGGGCTGTCTCAAAGAATGTAAGATTTAGCTCGCTCTCACCTGAATAACTCTTTCACAACAAGTGCTTAAGCCTGGCATGGTGGTGCACGCCTGTTGTCTCAGCACTTAGGAGGCTGAGGGAGGAGGATCGCTGTGGGTTCAAGGCCAGCCTGGGTTACAACGGGAGTTCAAGCTGAACCTGAATTGCATAGTAAAATTCTGTCTCAAAAAAAAAAAAAAAAAAAGTTCTTAGGACAGTGCCTGAGACACCAGACTCAAAACACTTCCCCAAATCATGCCGTAGAATCATGACATCACAGCAGTACGGCAGCTGCTGAAGAGAGCCTGGGTCTTCAAGCTTCAGGCCCTCGCTTCTGTACTGAATCTCTGTGTTGCACTCTGCCCTGCACTGTGGAGTGTGTGGAGTCTGAGGTACACACCTGAGGTGGGTAATGACCCCCATAGGCAGCATGGAGGGAGAAAGGGGGACCTCCAGCCAAGAGGAGAGCTGAAACCAAAGGCACATGTCCAGCTGGTGGGCTGCTGGGACCAGATCCCCTGGGGCCGCAGGTAAAAGGCTGCACGAATATAAGGAATGAAAGGTGAAAGATAACAGCGTGGTGTGCGTGGGCCTCGGAGACATTTCCTGGCTTTTAGATCACCCATGAGAGACCTGCCAAGAGAGGACTGTGTACCAAGACACCAACAGGAAAACAACTTATTTTCCTGGGAAGAATCTCCAAGCCCAGTGACCCAACCACCAGATCATATTTTCAAAGGGTGTTGTAACATTCCCTTACTTTAAAAAAAAAAAAAAAAAAAAAAAAAAAAAAAAAAAAAAAAAAAAAAAAGCAGAAATAGAGATCACGGAGCCCTTTTATGATTATTATTACAGAGCTTCATAAGCAACAGAGAAGGCAAGCTTAAAAAAAGAAAATACAAATCCTCCAAAGAGAATGAGGTCTTCTTTCTAATCCGGGAAAAGACGAAGGGATTTTGCCGAGATAAAAATTCCAGTCTCTGTCTTCAGCAATTGCTTAGCGAGTGTGACATTTGCTCATATCCGTCCCCCACATTCCACTCATCTGTTCCTGTCTCCCAAACAGAGGGACACTGACGAGGCAGATGACAGTATCCTGGGGATCAGAACCAGCTGGGGGTCCTTTTCTCGGGCCCTTCAGAGCGGGACTCCAGATCTGTCCTGCTTGCTTTTTATCCAGCTCCTGGATTTCTCAGAAGGATTTCTTCCATGGACGCCTTCACGCACCTAAGCAGACTCTAAGACGGGCATTTTTTTCAGAGCACGTGTTCCCCAAGAAAACCTTTTATCTCCTTCTTCCATGTGGTTCAATTTCCTTTGCCCTGGTTGGCAAGCGTGCACTCAACCACCGATGAGCTCACTGCATTTGGCCTTTCAGTAAGTAAGCATTTAATGAGCAACTATTACATGTGTGGGACAAAGTCCTAGCCCTGAGGACCCAGCAGTAGAGGAGGCAACGTCCTACCTTCCAGGAGCAGACAGTCGCAGGCCCTGAGTACTGTACTTCATTTGTCCGCGTGACAAATTGTTCCGCTCTTTCCGACCCTGTTTGTCTTCCAAGTCGCTCTGTGATTCTTCCCTCACTTCCCTATAGCTTCCCTGCTTTCTCTTGCTCCCAGAGCATCACGTGTTATAGCACAGTGAAGTGGCGGCCAGCCAACCAAGTAGTCAGCGTGGACAAGTGCGAAGTGGGAAGCTCTGGGACCTCACAGGATGGACCGGAAGCCTGGGTTCTCTACCTCTGTGTGTGTCAGCTTCGGCCATCAGTGTTAGGTGAGTGGGTCTGCGGTCACTCATCTGTAGCATGGGGCCCGTGGCTCTGCTTACCCTCTAGGGCTTCTAAGAAGCCGAAATGCGTTCATGGCGCAATCACCCACACGCCCTGGAGCTGGGGCTCACAAATACCACCGCCGACCGGCATTTTCTGTTATCCCCACATTCTGGCTCTCCCCCAAGTAAGAGCCTCTACTTCCTGCTTCCTTGCCAATAAGAAAGGCTGCTTGACGGGCTGTGTGGGCTCCCTGGCTCAACGTAAGTGCCAGCACAAGCCTGAAAAGGTAAGTTTCTGACACAACAACCCAAAGCCCATCTCCTCCTGCTGCAGGAACCGGTGGCGCTTGGGCCAGGAGTGTCGGTCCAGCTCAGCTGATCTAAACCCCAGACTCCGGAGAATACTAGGAAAGCCAACACGTGGGTGTACCAAGAAACGCATTCACAGCCAGGTGCATTTGAGACTCGAGGTCCTCCTGGCTTTCTCGTTGCTAGGACAAAGTACTTGGCACCCGAGACCTAAAGGAGGAGGTTTCTTTCGGCACATGGCTTTGGGGATGCTGTACACAGTGGGCTGGATCCAGGACAGGAAAGGCCTGGTGGAGGAGAGGTGGGTGTGACCCGGAAGCGGAAAGCAAAGGAAAGGAGGAGCCTGCGAGAGGCAGGCCCTCCCAGGCCACACCCACAGTGGCCCACTTCCCTGCAGCCTCCAGCCCCTTTCAGCACCTTCAGCTGGGAACTCTTTAGTACCTGACCCACAGAGGAGCCCAGCACCCCCTGACCCAGTTACCTTGCGCCAGCCCAAGTTTCGTGCACATTCTGGGTCTAAGCCCCGAGGTTCATCCTGGAGAAGGAGCTTTGGGAAGGCAGGATTTTCCTCCTTAGCTCGGCATACCTGACCCGGGGGTGCAGCCGCCTCAAAGGTTTGGACCTCGGAAAGGAAGGAGAAACACAGTCTTTCTTCCCAAGGCCTGGAGGGAAGCCTGCACGGCGCACGACTGCTGCAGAGGCGGCGTGCTCCTTCCTGTCTGCGTGGCAAGGGTATTTGAAAAGTTCCCTACAAGCCCTATACAGTTTCATCTCTGTCTCTCTGTCTCTCTGTCTCTCTGTCGCTCTGTCCCTCTGTCTCTGTCTTTATGGCTGGCTGAGCCTGCCCTGGGGGAGGGGCTGACACAACATGTGGTGCCAATGATCGAACCACGGTCTCTGCAGTTGCCTAAGCTTTCCTAAGCAAGCGCTTTAAACCACTGACCCCTCGGCAGCCTTTATCCATATTTCACAACCGCCCTTTACACACATGAATGGGTCCTCTGCAGAGAACAGCTCAGAAGGGTGCCCTGTTTGGTCAGCTTCCTGCTAAGCTCTGGCAGAGAAGGAGCAGGCTTACCTGAAGTCCAAGCCTTTTTACCCAAGTTTCAGTCCTAAACCAGTTGCCAAGAATGTAAGCAGCATGCAGGATCCCTGAAGGCTTTGAGATCTTTAAAACCTAGATGCAAAGACTGACTGACTGCATGACCTTTAGCAAGTGGCTGGCCTCACTGAGCCTCTAGTTTCCAACCTGGCGTGGGAAGCCATAGGGGCATTCTATCTTGCCAAGATGGGCTTACAAGGGACCTATGGGAAGGCACCGCCACAGGACAAGGTGAACGTGGGCCACCATGGCCACTGGAACTCTCTTCCATCTTCCCACCAGGAGAAGAGGAGAGAGTGCTTCGTCACCTCCCGCTGCACTTCCCTGGGCCATAAAGTGGGTGAGAACTTCAAGGAAGGGTTTCCTTTTCTGGCCTCCAAGTTTAAACCTCTGAGCCATCATCCGGGACTTGGCATTCCCACATCTGCAGTGGATGAGCAGGGAATATAAACACCTCGTTAGTGCTGGAAACCATTGGTTGGAATGGAGCGGGAGAACAGACCAAGGACCAGGACCTTAAACAGAAAAATAATAAATGCTTCTATAAAAAAAATGGGGTGGGGGAGGGAGGCCGAGAAAGGAACGGCAAATCACTGCAAAGAGTTATTTGACTCGCTTGAAAACTTTAATTGCTGGTAATGGCCAACCTGTTGGGTGGTATTTTATTAACGCTAATAGATTTTTACAGGATATTTCTCACTTACCTCTCCGAGCGCCTCAAGAATTCATTAAATATTAAAAGGTAGTGCTCTGGGTTGTTCAGTTTAAAAATGGCCTTTCTGATGAGGTTTCCCGCAAGTTAGAGACCTGGGGTGAGCGGGCAGGCTTAGGATGGACATCTGCCATCAGCCACTGCAGGGGAGATCATAAAATAATCATATTGTGAACATTTGCTGGGTGCTGCCTGCGTGCCTGGCCATTGCTAAACATTGCATGTGTGTGTGTGTGTGTGTGTGTGTGTGTGTGTGTATGTATTTTAAAAATGAACACAATGGCCTACAAAAGAGATCCTCTTAGCATCCCTGTTCTATGAATAGGGAAGTGGAGACTTGAATTTCAGAGGGAGTGAGAACAGGATTCGAGGAACAAGTACCCCTGGAGTCCATCCGGCCGGCTTCTTGTTAGCCATGTGCTGCTAAGCAAGTAGCTACGCCTTTCCGAGCCACAATTCTTAATTTTATGAATCTAGGGATGATCTCCATCTTATAGGTGAGGGGGCTGAGGCCCAAGGAGGCAGAGCTGCTAAGCAGGAGGGTCACCGCTCATTAGATGGCCTCCGATTCGGGCGATGACTCACGACTCCGTGAAGCTCGACTTCAGCGTCTAGTTTAAAGCAGCCGTGTCATTTGCATGGGCTGTTGTAGGTCCGTAATGTGGGAGCACCCCAGCCACAGAGCGAGAGCTGAAGACGTCAGGTTTGGGCGACCCACTTGCAGGATGTCTTTTTTCCTCACTGTATCTCACTCCTCAAGGGCTCCCAAGTCCGTGGCTCCTTCCAGTGTGGTGGTGTAAGGTAGCGGGATTCCTTCCATAGTCGTTGCCTTTCATGTCAAAAAGCTTCCAGAGGCAAGAAGCGAGAGCATCCCTGCACCTTAACCAATGGCTCGGTAAGAGGCCAGGCCTCCGCCTCCCAGCTCGTCACCGGAAGTGGATGTCCCCTCTTCCCTTTAGTGAGAGGAGTCTCAAAACACGTGGTCCGTCTTGGAGCTTCTCTCCCTGGTACGTAATGAGGAGCGGAAGCATGGCACGCTTTTCCTTAGAAATAAGATCTAACGCCGAGTGCCCTACCCAACATTATCGTAAGAGTTAAATTCACGAGTGTGAAGCTCAAGGTTGGATTCTTGGCAGAAGGCGGGGCCGTGGTGGAAGAACGCTCCTCCTCCTCCTTAGAGACTCACAGGGGACTTCGCTCCAAGAGCAGATTGCAGATTAAAACATTGATGTCCCAGCTTGCTGGGTGGTGCCTGACTGCTGTCCTAGAACTCTGGTAGACTGGGCCAGGATGATTGCGAGCTGAAGCCCAGCTCAGGAAACCACATTTAGAGTGACCCTGTCTCAAAACAAATCTTTTTAAAAGGGCTCAGGGGAAAGGCCCTGGTTAACTCCCCAGCACCCCAGATCCAACAAGTAAACACACACACCATGGCTCCAGTTAAATTTTTGTTTTTTTTTTGGGGGGGGGGGACCGGGGTTCAAACTCATGACCTTGCACTTGCCCAGCAGGCACTTGTGCCTCAGAGCTATCTCCCCAGCTCTCCAGTTAAATCTTTGAGGCATACTTAGACTAGGACATTATTTGTTGTTTGTCTAAACTTCAAGTTTAACTGGGCACCCTGGGGTTTTGGTTGTCTGCCTGCTAAGGCCTGCAATCTTCCCAAGCATGTAGATTGAAGCACAGAACCCACACTTCTGATTTCTTCCTTTGGCCACAGAACTGAGGCAGCCAAAATTTGAAATTTGAGTTAGATATCAACTATGCTTTGCCCGGATGTGAAGCTCCTCATTTTTCCCACTATGCCAAGACAGAAGCAGAAAACAAAGTAGAAGTCTAGAAGGTTCCCAGGCTTTCACTCCTCCTGATCACATCTCATATTCGAGGCCTCACTTACGGAGCTTACTATCAAGCCATGGGGCCCTTAACATTTTCATGCCTTGGTGTTTTCATCTGTCAGATGAGTGTGTTAGCAACAGCAATGGAACCCGGGAGATATTGTAGAGAGTAGTGAGGTACAACTTCAAAAATGCTTAGAATAAGACCCATGACAGTTGCCCAGAATTTGCCTTGACTGATAGGAGGGATACGGCTGACATGGACATGTGGTCCCCAAGCCACGCCATAGCTGTACTGAGAGGACCATCTGTGCAGGGTCAAGAGATGGAAAAGAGAGATCGCACAAAGCTTTCCAGAGGTGGTAACTGAGGAGGGTTGTGAAGGGTGAAGAGGAGTTTGTCCAACAGGTAAGAAGGAAATGGTTCTAGGCCAGAGGAGCTCCCTATAGAAGGACACAGAGAAAAAAAATCAAGAAGTCAAAAGAGGGCTGGGGAGCTAGCTTGGTGGTCTAGGCACCTGCCTGGCAAGTGCAAGGACCCAGGTTCGATCCCTGGTACTGCTTGTCATGCAGGCTCCAGACTCTCGGGGACACACAGTGCAGCTAACAAAACCCAGCGTGGTAGTTTTGCATCTTTAACATCCAACCTGTGTCAGTGACCAAGATGAGATGGAGAACTAAAATCAGACAATTTCAGACACCAAGACTCAGACGTCACGCAGCAGAGGTGAAGAAGAAGGGAAGGAGAAGTTTCAGATACAAAGGGGAGGAGGGCCAGGGAGACTGGCTTTCCAGCTTCCGGCAGGGTGGGCAACTAGAGCTAGAGAGGAAAATACAAGAGGAATCCACTGTATTTAAAAAAACACCCCCTTCACTCGCAGCTGGGCTATGAAAATGTTAGCAATTTGAGGAAATCCAGTTTCTAAGCATTGGGTAACACTGGGGCAGCCGCTGGCCCTTTAATGCCCCTGTAACTTTCCAGTGGAGGGTGCTATGGGCTCGTCTGGGAAGAAAGGAGGAGAAGAAAACAAGGAAGGCGTGGGCCATGATTGCTTTACCAGTGGCTCCTGATCTAAGGCTAAAACCTAAACAAAACCCGAAGAATCTAAACATTTCCTATCATGAATCTAACAAGAGCAGCTGTGTATGAAGTCCCCAGCCTGTGCCGAGTACTGCGTCAGAGAACTGAACTCAGAGCCATCCTGTAGGAACTGGAAGGTCATCTCCGTCTCACAGATGGGGAAACAGAGGCTCTGGCCGATCCCATCATCACTCAGCTAAGGAAATGGACAAGGCCCAGGCGTCTGGGAGTGTAGGCTTTGTGCTCCTCAGTGTTCACGAACACAGGGCTTGAGGTCAGCGTTTCTCAGACACAGAGCTTCACTGGCCTCGTCCTCATCTGTAGGTCAACTACACCATCCAATATCCTTGTTTCTAGTTAAGGATGCGTTGGCTTACGTTGGGTAAGAGTGTGGCAAAGACACAGAAAGCAATAATTTTTTTTTTTTGTGTGTGTGTGTGTGTGGTACCAGGAATCAAACTCAGGACCTTGCGCTTGCCAAATAGGCATGTAAACTGCTGAGCTACCTCCCAGACCCACAAAACCATGAACATCGAATCCAAAGGGTCATCGTTCCAATAATTACTGCTTATTCAGTGCCCCTCATTGAGTGCAAAAACTTCACAGAAAACAGAGCCTTATTCTGTGACTCCATTTCTACGAAGTTCAGGCTGAAATAAACCAGGCTGGAAACGCAACTCAGAACAGGGATAGGCTTGGGAGGCAGAAGGCGGGGAAAAGAGCAGGAAAAGCAGAGGAGAATTGTCGGGCAGTGGTATGGATTTAAATCTTGATGGGGATGTGGGTGATATGGGTGTATACACTTGTCAAAAATCATCAGACTGTAAGCTTCAGGCCTCCACATTGAATTGAGTGTGATTCTATTTCAATTAGAAAGACTTGATATTTGGACTGGGACAGTATCTTCAAATGACTTTCAACACAGCTCCTCTTAGGTGCATGGATTTTATGTAACTTTAAACGGGTGTGCCTTCTCTAAACATTTGCCGTGCAGAAGGATTGATTGTTTTGTACATAGCGTGATTGTCCCGTGGGGCACATTTGTGTAAATATTTTAGTTCTCAGGTGTAAACATTTAAAATATGCTGTAGTTTCTGTTAAAAGAATCATTTTACTAGAAAAATTTCTAGGCTCTGTTACTAAAAAGCCATGTCAGTGAGCCAATCGCCCCTTTTCATCTTGGTTCCTCCAGCTATAAATGTTTATTTTTTTTTCTTTTGCCAGGAATCGAACTCATGACCTCATACTGGCCAGGCAGGTGCTGTGCCCCAAGACAAATCCCCAGCTAAAAAAATGTGTTGGTCATGAGGAACACTGCCCAGCTTAGAGTGGGGCAAAGATAGCCAATGGAAACATGGCCTTTCAGACACAAAGGTCGGGCAGAAGATGGTTAACATCATAGCACAGAGTTTCTTCTTAAGAACAAATAGCAACCCAATCAGCTGAACCCTGTGGCTGGGGCCCTTCATAGCTATCCTTCCTACTAATACTTGCTAAGTCACCTCCGCGTGCCAGCCATTATTCCAAGTAGAGTTTGCACTGTAACAAAAGCAACAAAGGAGGTGAGCTGATTATCATACATGGGGAATATTAAGGATTAATATTCATGCTGATGATTTTGTTAATACTGCTGCTATCAGTCATGAAAGGGGGCCGTGCAGATAGCTCAGCAGACTAAAGCAGAGAACAGTGGTCAGGGTTCAATCGCTGGCATGCCATGTCAGTTCCACCCCCAGGGCGAGCTGAGATGGTGATTGAGACTGGGCATGGTGGTACATACCTGTAAGCCCAGCTCTTGGGAGGCTGAAGACAGGAGGATCAGTGCGAGTCAGATCTGTGTAGTGAGACTCTGTAGACCCTCTAGGCCCTGTACCAAATACACTAAAAAAAATAATAATAATAATAATTGTGAAAGGAAGCAAACAGTCTGCACTCCCACCAGCAGTAAAGAAGAGTTCTTTTTTCTCCTTTAGCCCCTCAAGCGCTTGTTGTTAGTTGATTTATTGTCGATAGCCACTCCTTCCAGCATGAGGTGGAATCTCAGTATTGTTTTAATTTATGCTTCTCAAAATATAGACTGGTACAACCAGTGTGAAAATCAATGTGGAGATTCTTTAAAAAGCTAGGAGTAAAGGTCCCATTCAACCCACCTTTTCCATATCCTAGGTATTTTCCAGAAGAACTGAAAATATACTACAGCCATTCTCTAGGTATACAAACAGCCCATGTTTATAGCAGCGCAATTCTTAGCCAAATCTTGGAAGCAACTCAAATGCCTATCTACTGAGGAAGGGATTCAAATAAGATGTGGTATGGAGCATCACTCAGCTATAAAGCAAGGTAAGCTTGAGGCTTTTACAGTAAATGAAGGAAATCAGAACTGCCTGCGTAAACATTGTGTCGTCTCCCTGGTGTGAGGATCTCAGAGAGTAAAGAAAATCCAAAAGGTACAACCGATACTGGGAAAGCGGAAGAATCTATTCAAAGGGAAGGAACAGCTGGGATGAGGGAAAGGGGAAAGAAAGAGAGAAAGAAAGAAAGAAAGAAAGAAAGAAAGAAAGAAAGAAAGAAAGAAATATATATGTTGGGCTGGCCAGATAGCTCAGTGAATTAAAGCACCTGCTTAGGCAGAGCGCAGTGGTTGGGGTTTGATACCCAGTGTGCCTTGCCAGGCCTGCTGGCATATATATTTCTATTGGTTTATTGAACAGAAAATTCAGTGCTCAATTTTATTTTTACCAATTTTACATGGTAACGTGGGCAACTAACTACTTGGAAGACAACAGTATGGAACATACTCAACCACTGTTGAATTCCTGGCATCTTGGTTTTTGAAATTCTGTACCCTTTTCAAAGTTTTTAAAATTATTTTCAACCTCTTTTTTAAAAACAAGATAGTTCTGCTCTGAGCAGCAGGCCTTCTTCCGGACGCACGTTCCTCTCTCCACATTCGCTCAGCTCAGCTGCACGGCGGGTGCTGTTTAGTGCTGGGACTATAACAGCGAATATTAGCCACTGGAAAACCCCCCAGCCTCGGGCTGCGGGAGGCGACGCATGGACGAACGTGGGAGTGACGCAGCAGCGAAGGCGGGCGTGGCCAGCGCGTGGGTGGATTCACAGGCTCAGCAAGCGTTCTCTAGTTTCTGGTCTGCTCCCCTTCTGGCCCCTCTATCCTTCTGCTCATCTTCATTATAGGGGCAAGAGGAGGACTGGCCATGAATGAAAATGTCTACTTCAAATAAATAAATAGCAAATCCATCCATCAACTTTATATTAATAGAAGACCCATTAAACAAATAAGCAAATGGTTGTGTTGCTGGCCACATGGTGTCCCTGCCGTGGAGTAACCCTGGGTGTCTCTGACCGAGTATGTGGGTAGGCTGTGTGGTGACTTTATTTCATTTCATTTTACTTTATTTTTAATGAATTTAGGACAGGGTCTACAGGTCTCACTACGTAGATGGACTCATAGGGATTCTCCTGTTTTCAGCCACCCAAGCGCTGGCATTACAGGCGTGCGACACCACGCCCAGTCTCAATCGCAGTCTCAGCGCACCCCGTGAGCAGGGTCAGCATGGCATCGAACCCCTACCACCATGCTCTGCCTAGGCTGGCGCTTTAATCCGCTGAGCTATCTGGCCAGCCCTGTGTGCGGTGATTTTAAACAAGCAAGGCCTCACCGATACATGAGTTTTACACTAACCTCTTAAGACAATGGAAGAATACGCCATGTCGGATGTTTGGGGTGACAGAATGTGGGCAGCAGGAAGGGCAAGGCTGTGCCAGGCTGATCTCAACAGCAGAGGGAACAGCGGACTTAGAGAGGAGGTCTGAAGGGAGAGGGGATGAGGTAGGTCGGGGGTGTCCTGTAAGGGCCACCAGCCGGGGCCTGCGGCAGCACCTGGGCTACCCACCCATCGCAACCGGCCCACCGCTCTCCTCCTCCTCCTCCTTCACTTCCTCCTCCTCTTTCTATTCCTCCTCCCCCTCCTCTTCCTCTTCCTGCTCCTCCTCTTTCTCCTCCTCCTCCTCGTCTTCCTCCTCCTGCTCCTCCCCCTTCTTCTTTTCCTCCTCCTCCTCTTCCTCCTCCTCCTTCTCCTCTTCCTCCTCTTCTTCCTCCTTGTTCTCTTCCTCCACCTCCTCTTCCTCCTCCTCTTTCTCTTCCTCCTCCTCCTCCTCACACCTCCCCACTATGGAGGTCAGGTGAGACAGTCAGCGAGGGAGCTCGCACAGCTCACGTGGGCCTAGGGCTCTGGCCTGCAAAGCTGTACTCTTCAGTCGTCTCAGGAGGTGATCATAGAACTCGCAAGAGATCACAAGATACACCAGATTTGGGGCTGGGAGGAGGCACGGAGATATTTAAATTTTGTTGCCCCTGCTTTAAAGTACATCTGACGAATGTACACTTGTAACCATGGACTGTGCTACCTTCATTTCTATCTGAGATTAATGTGGCTTTTGCCACCTTCTTTTGAAGAGCATGCGTATGGTACACCCAGTTCCATCATCTTGTTTGACCTGTTGACTTGTGATGTTCATAAAGTAAGCCTCTATCTTTCAATTAGCATGTGTAGATTGCTTATATGTACTATAATTATGCATGTAGTGAAATTCAGCCCGCCTTGTTATTAGCTCTGTCGCTGGGCGCCCTCTGCCTTTCACCCTTCCATTTCCCCTTTCTGTCCTCCTGTAGGTCACCTGAAAGCTCTGCAGTATTCTGTCTCATCACATCCATACAGAGTTCTACAGTATCTCCACATGGGTTTGTTCTGATGGTTCTAGGAATGGATACCTACCATGTGCCTGCATACAAAACTTACAAGCAATATTCCCTTTCTTCTAGAAACTTCTAAATGTAACATTTCTTCCTGTTCTCCCAGAAGTCTGATGAAAAATCCTATCATTGAAGTTGTTGTTCCCCGTGATGTATCATTTCTATTTGACTGCTGGTACTCTCCTCCCTCTCTCTCTCTCTCTCTCTCTCTCTCTCTCTCTCTCTCTCTCTCTCTCTCTCTGTACCAGAACTCAAAGTCAGGGCCTTGTCCTTGATAAGCAGATGTTATGCCCCTGAGCTACATCTCCAGTTCTTGTTGTTTATTTCATTTATTTCTTTAGGTTTCATAAAATTGACTACTGTGTGTGTGTGTGTGTGTGTGTGTATGTGTGTGTGTGTGTATGTGTGTGTGTGTGTGTATTTGTGTGTATGTAGTTAGATTTTTCCTGCTTGAGGTTTGCTCTGTTTCTTGAATATCTGTCTACTTAATTTGAGACATTTCCCCTTTAGTTTCAGTCTCCTCTGAGATTCTAATGAGCTCTAGGTGTTATAATTCCTTTTTAAAAACCTATCTTCAGCCCCTGAAGGTTTATTCTTCTTCAAAGAAATACCTATGTTCCCCATCCGTGGGCCACGTTACCCGCTTTCCGGTTCCCCTCCCCACCGTCATCTCCACCGGCAGGTTGCATGGCCTCATTTCGAGTGTTCAGGACAGTGTCACGTGCAGACCTGAGTGATCTTTGCTGTAGGCCCCCCTCTCTGTAGTCTTCAGCTCTCTCCACTGTGTACCTGAGCTCTGTGTATCCGAACTGCTCTCTGTGGAGACTGCATCTTTGTCATCATTTGAAGACAGTCATGGACAGATATTCCCCCACGGTTTCTGTTGTCATGTGGCCCAAGGACGAGCAGTGAGACCCCTGGCATTGAAGCCAGACTGCGAAGATAGGCAGGTTCCACCCCAGGGGCACCCCCGCATTAGCTGAAAGGGAAGGGGGCTCCCAGCTGTGCAGGTGGGCGGGGCCCCATCTTCTTGGGAGCCCTGCGCTAGACGATGGAGGGAGACTTCTTCCATGGACTTCTCAGACTAGATAGAGAAGGTGTTGTCAAAAAGGCCTAGATAGCTCAGTGGTCTAAGCACCTGCCTGGCAAGGGCAAGGACATGGGTTTGATCCCCAGTACCGCAAGTCGTGCCAGCCAATGAAACCAAGCGTCGTGGTGCATGTCTGTAATCCCAGTGCTGGGGAAACTGAAACAGGAAGATCACTACGAGTCCAAGTTGTGTGGACTTTGAGACCCTGTACAAATAAATAAATAGGCCTAAGTCCCTCCCTAGGCCTTCAACAGGAGAGATCAAGATTTTCTTGGAGTTTTTGTCCACGTGTTCCTCTGCTGGTTCCTCCACACATTGCCGTTCCTGGGGTAGGCGCTGTTCTAACACCCAAGACTGGCTGGATGGTGGGCTGAGGGCCCTGCCTGCTTTCTCCACCAGTCAGATGCTCTGTGTGTGCAGCCTAGGCGTGTGAGCTGCAGTCGGCGAGGGCAGGAGAGTGAGGCTGCTGACCTCCTCCTATCCCACGGTGGCCACTGAGGAGCCGAGGTTTTGAAGTTGGATGTGAAGGGAGGGAGGAAAGAGAGAGAGAGAGAGAGAGAGAGAGAGAGAGAGAGAGAGAGAGAGAGAGAAAAGAACTACTGAAGCCCAGAAACAAACTAGAAAATGAACCCCGAGAACTCAGGAGGACACAGGAGCCCCATCGCTTCTCTAGAGGGCAGGGAGAGAAGAAATGTGGGAGACAGAGAAAAACACAAATCTAAGCTGCTGTGCTGGTCCATGTAATTAAAACAACAACAACAACCCGCATCTGGTTTTGGGAGAACAGAGCTCTTTGCCCCAGGAGCTTGGAGAGCTTGATTACAGGTACATATTTTTGTCTCCCACTGCTAAGAGGACAGGTGAGGCGGGGGAATTAGTGCAGCTGCCTACCGAAGGCCAGTGGCACAGAGCCTTGCCGAGTAGCCTGTGGTGGGATTTGCCTGCTGTCTGAGGTGTCACCCCGGTGCTGGGTGTGGGAGGTGGCAGCGCTCAGAGGACGGCATCTTAGGACAGCGCTGTTGAAGAAAGGACTCTGGGGGTTGCTTGTGCCCCCTTTGTTTCCCAGAAGGCGTCCCGAGGAAGTGGCTCATCTAGTCTAGTCGGCCTCTCTGTGGAAGACACCAAAGTGCTACCGGGGCTCCTGACTTCCTGCTAACTCTTTCTGTCTCTCTGACTCTCAAGTGATTTGCCTAGGGAGACTTAGTCAGGAAAATGCTGTCTCTCTAACGCTGGCCCAGCATAACTTGTGTGGGATCCAAGCCACAGTCAGAACCTTAGTAAGGATTTGCAAGGAAGTTGGAAGAGGAGTAGAGTATACCATGGTTCTCTTGACCTCAGTTTTCCCCTTCTGCAAAATGGGGCTATTCAGTGTCCATCATCCGTTGGGTTCCACAGTGTCCAGGAATGCCCAGCGCTTACCACCCAGTCTCTTGCCTGAAATTGCTCTTCAGCACTGGCTATTTTCATAGCTGTCAGAGCAGTTTTCCTGAGCATGGTAACCACAGCACAAAGAATGTCCAACTTGAAATACAGCCTGCGGATCCCACTGATCATCTATAATGTACCCCCTCTCTATCACTGCTTCTTGAGCCGACTCAAACAGGATGACTAGCTAGATTCGAATTTGAGATAAAGGACAAAGGAACATGCTTAGTTTAAGTACATCCCAAATGGTGCCTGGGCTATCCTTAGCCTGTAAATATAATTGCCACTCACTGAATCATACCCAGTGTCTTGTGTTTATATTTGCTACACCTGGAAAACCTAGCGATGAGGCAGTCTTGACTGGAAAATTTTATTTCTGATGAAATGTTTTCCTTATCTCCCACACTCCCTTGGGAGGCGTAAGGCAGAAGACGTCCATGGTGGCTCTGGTGTTTATACCACACGCGTGAGTCATCAGAGTTCTCTTAGGGCCCAGCCAGCACGGCCCCACATTGCCACATTTTACCAAACACAATGCATGGAACTGAAGACATCTGAGTTAGAGAGATGACGGTGGGAACCTCGTGGCTGGAACTGCTGAGACGAGGCCTTATAGGACAGCAAGCTAAGGTATCTGAAAATTGTAAGGACATCCAGCATCACCGTGACAACCAAAAAGACATCACGATAGAAGATGCTCCAGCGATGTTGGGAGAGTGACCCGCTGGCTGTGTCAGGAAGGTGCACTGGCACGCAACTCAGACAAAGAAATCCTTCTACAGCAAAACTCTTTTGCTAAGCAGACTCCTAGCACCCACCCGCTTTCTCCCTGCCTCTCTCTTTCTCTAATTAACCTTCAAAAAAGAGTTCTGCAGACTGGCAGTGAGAATGACTGATTTCTGATCCTGGAGCGTGGTTGATGTACAGCCACCATGAGCGTCTATCACAGCCGGCTCCTCCCCCATAGGGCTTTCTGGAACGACCCCAAAGTCACACGGTTGTTGGATCTGGGACTCTGAAAGGAGGTGTGGCAATTCCCAGGCAAATCACTGACTCCTCTTCCCGTCCGGAGCCTGAGGGATCTGCCTGTCTCACGCTAGCGCCCTACGAGGCCCCGGATGGAGAGAAACGAGGTGGGCAATCCAGAAGGAGCTACAGCATTTCTGAGAGCAGACAGCACTGCAAGCATCACACTCACGACAGAAGATGCAGAATTGAAGCAGGGAAATCTCTCTGGGCCTCAGTTTTTGCTTCTGTAGAATGGGGCCAATTTTATATTGCTTGCTAATTCTACACGGTGGGCATTCAGACAAGATACTGCCCAGAAAGCCCTGAGCCCAGAAAGCCCTTCTCCATTTTAACTAGCAATAGCTAGTATATGAGTGAAAAATATATCAGGAATACAGATTCCCATGGCCCATCTAAAGAGTAATTAAGAAATTAGTCCAAATCGTGTAAGCGCAAGTTCTCCTTCCATGTACCAATGGACAACTATGTATGTATGTACGCATGTGTGTATGTATGTATGTGCGTGTAGACAGGTAGGTGGACAGAGGTGTGAATCCGTGCATTGCATGCATAGATGACATTGTCACTTGTCCCCCCGGCCCATGTCATACATTATTAAATATGGCAAAACCATATCTTCTTAAATCCATCTCATCCTCAAAGGGCATTAAACAGAGGTGAAAAACCCAGGCAGATGAACAGGAAGTTGGGTCCTGCGGCCTCTCTGATCCTCGCCTGACCCCAGAGTCGCAGCAGGGCTTGAACATTTCGTCCGTGGAGCGCAGGTGATGGTCCCTTCCTCTCTGCCCCTGCTGCCTTCCAACTGCCCTGGCTTCTCGAAGCATCTCCTCCCTTGGCAAGAGGAGGCTGCTTTCCCAGCATGGCCCCCTTGGGGCTCCCCAGAACCTTTTTACTTAAACATATATTGACCTAGGCCTTCCTTCCTGGGGTGAATTATGCCATAGCCAGCAATCTCTGAGTCATAAATTAGCCTGCAACCCCAGGCAGCTGTCCGCTAATGATGTGGATGGTGAAACTGGATCTTGGTGAAACTAGAGGGATCAGGGACCTCTAAATTTTGCCGGCTGACAGCTCCTTCTGTCCTCCTCACCTGGCTGGCTTTTTGAGTCCTCTCTGAAAGGTGTTTTTTGTTTGTTTGTTTGTTTGTTTGTTTTGGGTTTTTTTTGTTTTTTCATTTATTGTCCCTCATGCATTCATAGTAGAGATAAAAAGGACTCCACCTGGATCCAAGAAGCGAAGCAAAGCAAAACATCTTAGGTTGGGCATGAGACACACAGGAGGTACAGATCCACGGACCATGCTGAAAAGCCACGTGCCACCACGCCCTCCCCAGTGGCTGCCACCAGTCTCATCCTGGGAGCTCCTCAAAGCCAGGCCCGTGACCACTCTGGTTTCCCCAGGCTCCACCACAGTGCCTGTAAAGAAAAAAGCCTGACAGGTCACTGCAGGATCCGAGTCTGTGTCTTTCTGAATCATTTTCGTTTCCCCACCAGCATCCTCACCCTGCGACCCCCTCTTGGGGTGCTCGGCTGTATTGAGCAGGGGTCATGGACTCTGATAAATGGACTGGTGAGTGTTTACATGCCTCGGCCCTCTGTTCTGTACTTCAAGAGGCTGCTTTTCTATCTATCTTATCTCCTCTTTCCAAGAGAGAGAGAGAGAGAGAGAGAGAGAGAGAGAGAGACAGAGACAGAGAGACAGAGAGAGACACAGAGAGAGAGAGAGAGAGAGAGAGAGAGAGAAACTGTCTCAAAAATATTAGTCCCACAGAAGTATTTGGGTTTAGTAACACACCCCAAAGCTAGCCCTCTTCATCTCATTCTTTGTGATTATCAAGGGAACCCCAACTGAAGTCAGAAGACACCCCAACTCAAGGCCAACAGAACTCCATGTCACAGAATGGTAATGATATCTCTGTTACACCCGTATGGTCTTCACAGATACTACAGCTGCTCCTTCCTTGGTTGGCTGGCCAAACCTGTCCATTGGTAGGCGCAAAGGTCCACTCGACTCACATGTGTGGCAAGACCACTGGGGCCTGCTACATCAAGGGTAAGCTATCTGGGGCATCTCTCAGCCAGGACATCTTTGGAAGGGTGGAAACCACACGGCACTAATGGAGCTGTGACTCCTCATGATACTGGTGCTCAGCATGTCCTGTGTTCATTCGTGGAATCCTCCTATCCTAAGACGGGGCTACACAGCCATCCATTGTACAGATGGGTAAACTGAGAGTGACAAGTAATTTGGCAATAGCACAAAGAAAGGGCTATAGCAAGCATTCCAACTCAGCTCGGCCCAGCCCCAGGATGTCGTGGATAACCACAGCTCTGAAGTGTTGGATATTGCTAACCCAAGTCCACGGCTCCCCTAAGAAACCCAGCCAGGGCTTTTGGAGACTGGGCCTGGTTGAAATTTGCTTTGTAGATTTCACCGTTGGTGTGCACGGCTCCTCACACAAGTCCACAGTCACGAGTAGATCATCAGAAGGGCCTGTGACGTCCACAGGAGGCAGCACAGGCTGGCAGGAAAGGTCCTGGGATTGCAGCACAGGCAGGAAAAGTATTCAGAGGGACAACCCCAGAACATCCAGGGGGTCGATGCTTTCTGCTGTCACCGCACCCGGCAGAGTTCCTATGGCTTCTGAATCTGCTGTTCTACCCCTTCCCATTTACTACGGATAAAACTGAACAGTGCCGGAGCCACGTGAGCTGTAAATATTATACAATTCAAGGCACAAAGTCACGAGGCCCAGCATTCTTCAAGCCTGGGAGAGTAGGAACTGCCAGCCTGCCCCGGGATCAAAAGGAGGAGGCAAACCCTTCATCACCGCACCGTGCAAGGCAGGAAGATGTCAAGGGGGAGGCTTGCTTTGAAGTGTCAAGATAAGAACGGCTTCCACCTCCCTTTAGTGTGAAAGGCTTTGCTCCTCCCGGAGCCAGAGGAGGGGGAGGCTTCGGGCATCTGTCTGAGAGCTGGAAAACTTGCCGACCCAGCAGACACCCCCGTGGCTCCAGACCGCGTTTGGACTTAGCTGAGCGTCTGCCCAGGACATCTGTCCTCAAGATAGGTGCAGTGCTGACCTCCATTACCACCTTTCCAAGTGCCTGGTTTGGGAGTGGGCAGGACAGGGCCTCACAGTCGGGACACGCCTGCCCTGTGGCTGGGCAAGCTTGGGCGAGTGGCTTAGCCTCTCTGAACCTTAGCTCCAACATATATGAGAGGAATACCCCTCTCCCTGAGGTTCTTTGGAGAATTAAATGAGGTTTTACAAGCCAACCGTTTCCTTTCTGTCATGTGTGTTGCCTGGGAGTGTTGAAAACATGGTAGTTGATTTTGCCTGTCTAACTTCACACAGCCAGTGTAGGTACCCTGTAAAATCCAGCAGTCAGAATGTCTGATGGATACCCTTTGCTCCAATATTAATTCCCTCTGACTTGAGTTAAAAGATGAAATCTCACTTTACTTCCTTTGCAGCACACGGAGGGTGGTGAAAATTACAGTGAATGCTTATATTTAAAAGAATTATTTCAGTAAACACACATGGCCATAAATCCTGGTCAAAGTTTTCCCTGTCACTTCCAATACACTTGGCCCTCGTCCTTGTCACTTTGTGGTGCTGTTCTTCAGATTGTCTGTGAGGAGGGTTTTTATAAGGTGGGACCAAAACCATGAGGAATGCCGCCGCCAGGGGCTACTCTACAGAAAGACTGGCACAGAAACCCCTGGCGATGTATCTTCCGCCACCGTGTTCACCAGATCTGGAGCCCATGTGAGCTCTGGCTCATTCCCGAAATCAACATGACGATGAAGAGTGAAATCTGTGAGTCGATTCAGGACGCTGAGGGAGGCGGCAGCTGTGCGACCAAAGACACTCACGAAAGAAGACTTCCAGAGCTGCTTTGGAAGGCAGCGGGAGCAGCCGAGCGTGCATTTTGGTCCTATGTCATGGGAATGAACAGTAGCTACAAGCAGACAGCCCACATTTGAAATCTAGCATTTCCACTTTATAGCCGTGTGGGCTTAGCTTTTCTGTACCCAATTTCCATAAAGTGAGGATATTTTGCTAATCACTGTTATTTACTCTCTGAACTTTTTTGTTTTGTATTTTAGGGAAGGGTCTATAGGATGTTTAGGGTCTTAGTACTGGATTGGACTCATAATTTTTTTTGTTTCTTTTTGTCTTTTTTGAGACAGGGTCTCACTATGCAGTTCAGGCTGGCCTTGAGCTCACTTTTGTAGACCAGGCCAGTCTTAAACTTGCACTGATCCTCCTGCCTCAGCCTCCCAAGTGCTGGGATTATAGGCATGCACCACCACGTCCAGCCAAACTTGTAATAATCTACCTGTTTTTAGCCTCCCAAACCATGCCATGTCTCAGTTGCCCTCTCATGGCTACCGGGGGCAAGGCCAGCATAACAGGCCCAGGGCATGAAATCCCCAGCCCCTGAGCCTGCTTTACTGTAGAACCAACAATTACTATTTACTATTAAGATTAAACAAGTTATCCAGGCGTGGTGGTGCACGCCTGTAATCCCAGCACTTGGGAGGCTGAGGCAGGAGGATTGGTGAGAGTTCAAGACCAGCCTGGGCTACAAAACTGAGCTCAGGGCCAGCCTGAACTGTACAGCGAGACCCTCTCTCAAAAAGACAAAAAAAAAAAAAAAAAAAAAAAAGGATTGAACAAGTTGCATTATCAGTTAAAGCAGGTGCTTGATGTGTACTAAGTACTCATCAGCATTAGTTTCGGTTTGCGCAGCCTTGATGCCAGTGAACAAATTAACCAACCGCTGCTGAACAAATTCAGTGGTTGTTAAATGGGATATCTTGAGCAACTAAAGCATACCTAGCACTGGGTATTCAAACTTAGTATCCTTTGTTCTTGTCCTTGATGTGCTTAAGTTTAAATTAAAGAAATAATATACATATATTTACCCAGTCAGGAAATACAAAGGATAAATTAAGGTAGGAAATTAACCTATCATAGGGAGAGATTTTGTTTGTTTGATTGATTTTCATTGCTAAGGATAGAGTCCAGGGCCTTGCACAAGCCACGCAAGCTCTCTAACACTGAACCACGTCCCCAGCCCACACCAAGAGCTCTGCTGTGTCCAGTTCAGGTGTTTAAGGGAATCTGTCCATCTGCCTGCAACACCCTCACTGCCCTTCCGAAGTCTACCTGCTCACATTTCTTAATCCTTTAAGTTTCCCCAACCTGAAGTCCACTTCCTCCAGGAAGACTTCCCTGATGCCAGACAAGCTGAGGTCCCCCTGCCGGATGCCCTCCGCACTGTGGTTCCTCTATCATGTCCACACAGTTGCTTTAAGCTCTGTCTGCAACATTTCTGAGCTCCATGAGGATAAACTGTGACTCTACCCTCCCTTGGCTATATCCCTAACATCCACTGTGGTGCCCAGCATGTCCAAGTGGCCAAATAATGTTTGTGAATGGGCAAAGAAAACAAGTTTTGGGGTGTAGATTTCTCCCGTGGGAAATCAGGCCCATGACAATAGCAGATGGCACCTCCATGCTGCATAGCTGGAGCCAGCGAGTTCCGGAACCTTCGAAGCTTGCGGGCTCTCTGAGGTGAGGGCCCCAGGCTCAGATGAGCAAAGTGAGCCTACAGAGATGAAGCAGCTCTACTTCCTGGGCAGAGCCAGAGCTCTAATTCAGTTCCTTCAGCTTCCAGAGCCCTTTACATGGAAAAAAAATTAACAAAGAATAACTAGAGCTTGTCTCCTGGTGATACAGCTCACTAAGGCAGCTGAGGCAACACAGATTCCTCATTAGAGGCAGGCATTGGGGTGTTGTACGAAAAAATTAGTCCTGTCACAGGCACAGGAACAGTCACCTATAATCACAGCACTTCGGAGGCTGAGGCAGGAAGATCATGGGGTTTGAAGCCTCAGCAAGAATTCATCTTAAAAATCAATCAACCAACCAATCAATTAATCAATGAGCTCAAGAATGCAAGAGCTCAGATCGATCTTGGGTATGTTGAGATTTTCGCCATGTCTTTATTCCTAAGAAGCTACCATAATGTTGTTTTTAATATGAATTTTGTATTTTATATGAAAGGAAGAATGGGGCCAGCTTTTATCCTGGGTTCTTGAGGAGTTATTTGGCGTTCCCAGAGCAACCGCAGGGTCTCTGTCATTCTGGGGTTGTTGTGGTGTGTATCTAGTTTTCCCACCCCTCCCCGAAAGCCTCGTGTTCATCATGCGGCTGTCATGCACGTGGCTTGAGGGGCGGGGCTTGAGGGGCGTGGCCAAGAGAGGTGCTAACTGTTAAACTGACAGCACGCGCTGTCAGAGTGCTCCCCCCCAGGTGGCGGTTTCCTGCAGAGGCATGGAGCAGATCATCCTGGACA
>PVJA010004663.1:0-78963 GCA_004027025.1 Myocastor coypus | reverse complement strand
CTCACTGAGTTATGAGATCATTGTGGTTGGAATTGCTAGTTTTTGAAATCCCAACATTATCTACCACCCTGCTAAGTAAATACATAACTAATTTTCAGCCCGCAGCCTGTTCAGTAGATCAAATAATGCTTTTATGAAAAGCATTCTGATCAAGATTAAATCAAAATCAGGTTGAGTATCCCATAAGTGAAACCCTTTAAACCAGATACACTTCCAAAATTTATGTGTTTATTTCTGTTTTCTTGCCAGATACACCATAGGTTTATCTTCTCATAAGGTAATCCTATGTCTTGGTGGTATAACCTAACTGAAGATGAAATAAGTCTGTTTCATGTACACAGTGTACACATAGCATGAAATTAATTTTGTACAATAGTTTTTAGTGCATATGCATTTTGATTGTGATCTGTCACACATAGTAAAATATAGAGTTTTCTATCTGTGGTGTGTTGGAGCCCATGATTGGGATTTTGGAGGATTTTGGGTTTTGAGTTTTTAATTAGGGATGTTCAACCTGTAATATGAGTAAAAAGGCTGGTTCTCTGCCTAGAGCACAATTGTCACTGAATAAATATTAATCCTTCTTAGCATTTCAAAGCCCTAACTCATAGAATAAGCTTATGTTTATTTAATCCTACATTTAAAGCTAAGGAACAAATTGTCCCACCCCTACCCCCACTCCCCACATTTCTGGTTTTGAAAGCAGAGAGAGCCAGGGAACTAGTTCATGTTCACATACCATGTGGCCTTCTCTCCCATGAGGCTTGCGTTTGCTACTCACAGCTCATTTCAGCCTTGTTCAGCCAAGTCTTTATCCACTCTGTGTCATAACAATTACTATGGTGTGGAAGATCTTCCACTGTGTCCAGACTCCTTTCTAAAGGTTTAGCACACAGCATTTGTGTGTGGGGTCAGTCCATACTTGTGCTATGCAGTGGAAGCTAGGATATCCACCTCTGTTTTCCAGCGCAGGGTGGTTCTGGATCACTACAACACTGACATGACATGGAAGGGTGCGGCCTTGGTGTGTGGCTGGTGTTCAGAAGCTGTGAAGTTAGCCAGGGCTGCTGGTGCCTAAGTGCAAAATGTGGGTGGGGTGGGGAGGAGATGAGGCACACAGAGACATGCCTTAATATCTAAACAAGTGACTTTAAAGAACATGCTGTGGCTATTAAACCAAAATGAAGTGTTTCCATTCCTCCTACTTTGTGTAATACTTCTTTCCTTCTTGAAACAATCCTTGCTTTCCTTTTGTTTCATAGATTTCTAATTTGTTTCAGAATACAAAGAAACAAAAGATTTTAAAACAAATGTGGCATTACATCTAGCTTATGATATAATAGCCAGGCACTGATTTTTGAAATAAAACCAGTCCCCTGATTATAATATCTACATTTTATTCCCCATCGTTTCTTTTTCTTTGTTGTTGTTCTCTGAAGATTTTCTTATTATTTTGAATGCAGTACTAAAGTTGATGCAGGAAGAAACATAGGTAAAGTTATAGACAGAAAAAAAACAACCATAATTTAAGAAAGAATAAAATAAATGTTTTTATCGATGGCATTCTGTAAAACCAGAGGAAAGCTATGTTAACCTTGATGTGAGGAGACCAAAGAAGACCATTTCAGGGAGGAGATGGCATCTTGCCCTTAAAGTTAAGGAAAATTTTGCAAGGGCTTTAACCACTGGTATTCTTCTGGCCTCTAGAAGAGCCCTAGAGTTTTGAGAATACTTGGATTTTCTAAACAAAGAAAACAGAAAAAAAAAAATATATATATACATATATATATACATATGCATATATATATGTGTATATATATATATATATATATATATATATATATATATATCTCACAGAGAGAGTTTCTTCTTGTTCAGGAGCTGGATTAAGTTAGCCAAAGCTGCTGGTGCCTAGTGCAGAATGTAGGGTGGGGAGGTTATCAGGAGGCACAGATTGTGGCAAATGGTTAGTGCCTCAAGTGAGATGCTGCAGAGTCTAGAGTTCATTCTTGAATTGTACAGTAGTTGATGTTTAGGCTAGAAGAGAAAGGTAAGTCACCTTCTGCCCTCTCCGGTAGTGGTTCAGAGCACAGTAGGGCGGTTGGACTAGAGAGAGGGCTGTTGGAGGTGAGAGATGAGACAGCCTAGACAGAGGCTGTGAAGGAGATGAGAAGGTGTGTGTGTGTGTGTGTGTGTGTGTGTGTGAATTTGAGGGTGTATCATGGAGATGCACATGTCCATATCCAAACCAATTAGAAATGACTACAAAGTTTTAACTTTGAACAAAAAGAAAGTTGGACTTGATTTGACTGGCAGAGAGCACAGGTCAGGTTCCCTTGGAGCATCTCTCAGACCCCGCACTCAGTCTTCTTGCTCTGTTCCCTTAGTGTAACCATGCTCTGTTCATCCTGTCCACAAACAAAACCCAGTGAACCAAGTACTAATCTGAAACCACTAGTTTGTCAAGAACTGATTTTCAAAGAATACTTCAAGTTTTTCTGATTATTGTAAGAAATTAGGACAACTATTTCTATGGAGAGCTTAAAGTGGTTATATACTTTTCTGCGTATCTCTATTGTCCCTGTGACTCTAACACTGAATCAGTGTCTTTGCTGAAATGTGATTTTCATCTACCCCGGAATTAAGTGGCCATCCTTTTTATTTCAGTGATCAGGTTATTGCTGTAGACATTGCTTTATGGTGTCATAAATAAAAACAAACGATGATTATGTAGACATTTGAAGTTTTAGCTTTTTTAAGAATTGCATTTTACAAGACTACTCAAAATCATATCCAGTAAATTTTTATTTCATAGATTCCTTTGAAGTACAGGGAAAGAAAACATTCATGGAAATGTATAGTAGTGGAAAAATATTCTCTCATTGAGTGTATCCCTTAAAAATAGTCTTTAGTCTCTTACACATTTTTGTTTAACTTGATCTACAGGACTCACAATACGTAAAACACCAATAGCAGTAGTTTCTAGAACTTGGCTTTGGCATAATAAAATGACACATTATCAGTAAAACAATGAGGGTTAAATCAAGGAATTGGCTGAAATGATTTACAATGTGGAGTTTCAGACTATGTTTCATTCCTTTGAAAAGAAATGCTTGTCAACTAAGTCAAGATGCTGAGTCTTTAATTGTAATGTAACTCTCTCCCCTGAATAACATTTCAGTAAGATTCTGTGTAGTTGAAGGCTTTAAGGTACTATACTTTGAGACTAAGAAATATACATAATTTTTTTTTATTCTTTTCCCCTAAAAATTAGCCATAAAAAAGTAACTGGGAATTAAGGAAGACTTGTGCATTTTAGTGAACCTTCTACCCTTCCTTTTCTGAACTGGCCATAGAGTATCATACTGTTCCTCACGTCAGTGGCTTTTCTTCTTACCATGGAAGGCTTCTGACACTTCAAGAAATATTTTATGTACACTAGACCTTTGATGCACTGAAATATAATTTGAATACTTCTAGAAATCCTAATGTTACATAAAAATCTTAGCGGCAAAAACAAAACAGGTCACAAAATAAATACCTGCATTAGAGAACCATATCATTTAGACCTGTGTTTACTCTTTCTTCAGCTTATCAGTTTGTTTTTTAGGGTGTAAGCAGTTTTCTCAATTAGCACAATGTTTAATCTTCAAGAGCAGCCTTGGACAAACACTTTTGCAAAATCTTATTAAATATGGGGGTAGGGAATGTAGCTTAGCAGCATAAGCACCTGCCTGGAAAGGTTAAGATCCTGAGTTCAATCTCTGGTACAAGAAAAAGGAAAAGAACGTTACTGAAATATGGACCCTGAGTGATAGGTCATGCTTCTTAAATGTCTACTTGGCTCACTCCCTAAGAATTTAAATTTTTGCTGTAGCAAAAACAAAAATTACTGTATGTTGAGAATATTAGTGTGAAGTACCTACTGTACAAATGCATTTGTATTTTGGCAGTGATTTTCAGTGAAGTCTGTTTTCTAAGTTATCCTCAGCATCTAATTCATTAATCAACATGGACCTTTACGTGTTCAACCAGTCCTCCTACTACCAGTGGACCTTTTCCTTCAGGTGGCATTTTCTTATTCCTAGACAGAAGAGACATTGTTTCCTCTAATGCTCAGGTACTACAAGCTGCTGGTCAGCTCATTTTGATAGTAGCCTTAATACAAGTTGAATGAGAAGCCAAAATTGAAAATAATGGTCACAACTACACAGATTTTTTGAAAATTATTCTCTCCTCTCAGTATAGGTAATATTCACTGTATGACCATTTCAGTATCTTATGGATGTTTAGCCATTATATAAACAAAAGGTAGTGTCATCAGAAATAAAAGCCTCTAAGCTTTCTTTGGTAATTCTGTTGTTTTTATTTAGAATTTTCTTATTGGGTTACCGTAACACTCAGCAATTCATAACTTTTGTCATCTTTAATTCATAGTAAGTACATGTGTGGGAAAGAGAAGGATGGAGAAAGGCTAAATAGTGGGCACCAAGGTACAGTTGAAAGCAGTAAGTTCTGCTGTTCAAAAGCACAGGAGGTGACTCTAGTTAATATTTCAAAATAGCTTTTAAAAGAAAGGGATTTAGGATATTCTTATCTTACCACAAACCTATGGTAAAAGTTTAAGATGATAGGCACGCTACCCGATTTGACCATTAATGCAATGTAGCAATGTACATATGCATTGAAACATTATATTGTACTCGTAAATATGCCCAAATATTACACACTAGTTAAATATATATATATATATACATATATATATATAATCCCGTGTTTTATATGAATGCCTAAATAATGCTAGCAACTAGCCTTTGCCTGAAGCTTGCTGAGTGACACCATGTAGGCCAAGTGCTTTATTATTCAATACTTAGAACAGTTTGAGCAGTAGTATTATCCACAGTTTAAAAATGAAGTTGAACAATGTCTTTCCCTTATTGCTCAGGACAACACAGCTTGCAATGCTGGAGCCAGAACTTCAGCCCAGACAGTCTGACTGGAGAGCCCACACACAGTATCCTGTGCTTTCCACTTGCCTCCATGTGTTTTGAATGCTTGCTCATTTACTTCTCCCTCCTCTCATCAGTGCTTAGGTTTTTCTGCTTGCCACAAACCTCAGACTCATTTCTTTTGGAGTCTGAAGGAGAGTCAGCCATGGGAGATGTAACCAGATTTTGTTAGGAAAACTCTCTCTCCCTGAGGCCATGTAAGCAGTCGATAGAATGGAAAGCTCACTGTAGAGGAGAGGAAGAAGGATACAGGAGGAACCTGTTTTTCCTAACATCTAACAAAGTAATCCCTTTTAATGTAGCTGATCACTGAAACTCAGCTCCTGGTTAGCTGTCTAATATAGATTACACAGTACAGAGAAAGTATGTAATTTGCCATTTGTTTGATGCCTAAGAGAGATTGTACAAAGATAGAAAAAGAGTATTCTTTTAGAGATTATTAACAAACCATAACATTGCTTCAGAAAATAATGAAGAAAGATTGTGATTTTTCTGAGTGTCAATCTGATTAAAACAAACCAAGTCACTTTGCGGAACACGTGAGTGGTGAATCCCCATTTTTACCTAATTTAACAAATATTTATTAAGCATCATGCCAGTGATTTTTTTGGGTATCACTCTAAATAAGATGTTCTTGACTTAAAGGAGATTCTTGTCTAGAAAACAAAATCATGTAGAGCAGAATGTGAGAGAAAAAATGCTACCAAGATTGTAAAGTGGCACGTACACATGATGGGAGCATTTGGAAAAGCTTTATTTTTGAGAGTCTTCAGAATCCAAGGTTGGCAACCTAAATCTAGGGCTGAATATAAATCTGTCTGGATTGTTTTTCCTTTCTGGTGTTCCTTGGGGCCAGAAGGTGGAGGAACTTAGACACCAGAGGATACCTTGTATTTCACAAAGATAGATGTTGTAAACTACCTCAGGGTTTGCCTTTGATGTATGTATATGTATGGTCAAGGAGGAAGATGATTTAGAAATGGCTATAAGATTTAGTCTAAGAAACTAAGTCTGGAATCATTAATAGATGAGGACTAAGAAAGAAAAGCTTATCTTTATTGCCTCGAAATTCTCATCTTACACTTAAGGAGAACTGTTCACTTATGAAATTGTGCATTTTGGTATAGCTATTGATTTGAAACAAGCAATGTGTCAATTCCAGACTGGTGAATCTTCAATACTGATAGATATTAATAATTAGCATTACATTTCAATTGGAATCATCAATACCCTTTGTTAGCACTAATGTTTTGTAGTATAGAGTTTTAGGGGCTTATAATTCGTTAATCATTAATTTCTGATTAACAGAATGATTTCTAACTCTCTTGATAAAATCATTTAGCTTAGATTGAAGACTTTTAAGAAGAGACTTTGTTAGAAAATCATGGGACTAAGTGAGAGAAGGATATGTTCTAGTAAATGTGATACCTAGAATCAGCGAGGAAGTAGGCTCAGAATGGGAATAGTCCTGACCTAGCCAGCCTGTGCCAGGGGAAATGGTGCCTTCCTCTCGTCCTGCCCTTGCTGACCTGGCAGTGCCAGCCTCAAGCTTTTCCACAGGACTCACCGGACCAGGACCACTTGTCTTCCTCATTTCTTCTCAGTATCTTCCTGCCTCCATTGTGTGCTCCTGTGAGAGAGAACATTTTTTGTGCATTAGTATTTCTATGCATAGTTTTAGATTTCTAAGTTTACAAAAGCCCCTCCTTTCAGGATAAGAATTGCTTTTTTAAAGACAAAACATAAGGCAGTCATTTGTGATCTTAGAAACAAGTTGGGCCTGCTTTCCCATTTAGAAGGAAGTACCAACCTTTTCCAAGGACTCTTCTAAAATGTTTCATCTTCACCTCTGAATCCAGGCCAAAAATTATGAAATTGTTGTACTGCTCCTTAATGTAAAGCATAACTTCTGCACCAATACTTTTCTACTTCAGGGGATAGGTGTAGTTTTCTAGATAACATAGTCAACTCTCCCTCTCTTTCTGTAGGTTTCACATCCATAGATTCAACCAAATAGCAGATTAAAAATATTTGGTGAAAAAATTATGTCTATTCAACATATAAAGACCTTTGTCATGATTTCCTGGGACCAGAACAACATGCAGTACTGGGGATCAACTTGTCACAGTTTCCTAAACAGTAGAATGTAACAATTATTTACATGGCACTTATATTGAATTAAGTATTTTAAGTGATCTTGAGGTGATTTAAGTATGTGGAATAATGCATATCGGTTATCTCTACATACTCTGGTGTTTATATGAAGACTTGAGCATCTGTGGGTCTTAATAGTAGGGGGAAATCATGGAACCTATGTTCCACTGGTGCTGAAAGAAGACAATGCTTTGTTTCTTAGTTTTTTCCCCCCTATGGTCCATCATCTATACTGTTGACTATGTTTAGTTTTAGTTTGATACCATGCAGTTAGCTGTTAAAAGTCATATATATCAGTTTTGTCTCCTTTTTGTGTGCTCACCAAAATTAAATTCTGCATGCTCAAGTCCTTCTTTAGATTCTGAGGCAGAATATGGGCCTTGTGAGAGAGTGATTTTATTCAGCAGTAGGAAAGAGCACCAGCATGGGGCTGTTTACCTGGCTCTGCTACTTGCTTGAGCAAATTTCTTGACCTTGCCTTCCTTTAGTTTCCTTACCTGTACAGTCTGGATGATAGTTAAATTTCAATACATCGGACGCTTATAGAGACCAGGTTAGTGTACAGAGAGCACTGAACATTTCCTGACATACTGATATTACCACTCTGGTTATGGGTTTGGAAAAGTTTCCCAGAAGATTCTGATATTCAGAAGCTTTTGCTTCTGCTTTAGTCCTTTCAGGGTATAATAGAGAAAGCTGAGGCTCATGGTGGTATGACATTCTTGGAGTTGCAAAATTTGGAAGTGGGGGGCCTGGGAGTGGATTCTTCATGCTCTGCCTGTCCCCCCCCCCAAGAGTTAATGTAAACACTACTCGTTACTCTACTGTGGTCATGAATATGAAATATTTGCACTTTGGTTTCTTACCAAATAGTGTACATTTGTCCTATCTACCTACCAAGTCTTGTTAAAAGCTGGGTCAAGAATCAGATTTAGAGAGCAGGAGTTGGAGATTGTACCCAGAGACTTGGCACTGAGCTACATCTCCAGATTTTCTTTCTTTACTTTCAGGCAGTAACTTAATAAGTTGCTCAGTTACCTGGGTAGGCTAGAACCTGTGATCTTCTTGCCACAGCATGTGAAGAACTAAGTGAAAGCTTTAGAGTTTTTTTTTTGTGTATTGAATATCTTCCCAACTGTATCAGGGCATATGCCACAAAGGATAAGGCTTGTATCATATCCTATTGATACTGTATTAGGTCATATTGCATTACCACCAGCAAATGAGACTGCTGTTTGCTTGAGGTGGCAGACATTGCCCAATCTCCATGGGCTGATGGGTGAGTACTTCCTCATACTTGTAACAGAACTATACCAACACAGGTTTCTGATTTAAAATTTTGAGCAGACGCCTCCTAATCAAATAAAGTTTTACATGAAACTATGTATCCTATATTTTATTATTACAAACTTATAAGATTCATTAAATTCTTCAGTGCTGGTGAACTCAAAAAGTCAAGGCCAGGACTCATGGATAACAATAGCAGTACAGCATCTTTTTTGTTTGTTTGTTTGTTTGTTTTGATTATACAGCCTTTAAGAAGTCCTTATTCACAACCATAAGCAACTACAAAATGTAATGAATATTAATAGCTCATCTGTAGGTACCATGCTCTTGAAGTAATCTGACCTAGAAGCTGAAAATAACCAGACTTTTCCAACTTTGAATTCCTAATATTATAGCTGTTCAGTTGTCTCATGATAGACATAAAAGTCAGGTCATGAGGACCTAAATCCTAGAATTAATACCCATTAATGATGTCACTTTATCATGATTTAGTATAGTAGGCAGTTTACTATTGTACACCTGATTCTGACATGCTGGTGAGAGTGTGTGCCAACCAGTTGTACCTGCTTATGGCCCAACATTTGTTTGAGCATAATGTGTATGTAGGTAGCTTGTACAACTTTATATGAATGAACATGCACAAACTCGAATTTCCAGAAGAATACCAATGCAGGTTGGAGCTTTCCTAATCAATGATTCATTTACAAGAAGTTCAAATGTATGCAAAGAGATGGCAGGAAACATGTTTTCCCAGCATTTGTATTTAAAGTGGCTTAATATAGATGCAGTCATCAGCATGTTAACATTTGTTGTATGGTATATTTGTCTGCATGTGCTATTTATTATGTGTTTGTTTTTAAAGGCAAAAAGGTAGAATTCAAGTAGAAAAGTAAAGGAACATACAGAACACCTCTTTAGAGCCTGATTTTCATAACCACTGTTCCAGGGAGTCTGAATTTTTCTTGGTTGCATCATCTTCAGAGAGCCTTGTACATTAACCCCATAAACTCTGTGCCTAGAATTTCTGCCTCACTACTGTGCTCTGGCCCCAAGGTCATCCTAACTGGGTATTGCACATAGGATGTGGCCCCTTAGAAGGAGCCCAGAGGAAGCTCCTTTGCCTTCAGGAGAAGTTCTGAAAGCAAAGGAGCTTCCTCTGGGCTCCTCCTAACGGATTTTACTCTAATGAACACTCAGTTTTGTAGTTATATTTCCTCCTTATTTTCACTACTAAGACATTTTGCATTGACGTCATGTCAATTATTGGCAGTTCTGCAGAGTCTTCTCGTTTGCATATCTAGTAGAGTAACTGTACTCCTGAGTTCATTTCCCTTCACCTTAAGCTATGTTTCTGCCTTGTAATGTTGTTTTTTTGTTTTTTTGTTTTTTGCCAGCAGCCTCAAACTTTGGAGGAGAGGTATAAGTAAATATTTCTCATGCTCCCTATTTGATACTCTCTTAAAATCCCAGCAGAAGGAACATAACTTTGTCATCATCTTTTGTCAGTTGGTATAGTAATCATTATATGTACCAGGTGGTTTCCTTCAAGATGTTGATATTTGAGATACCTAATGGCATTACTATTGAAAAGAAAATTCTATTAGATTTACTCTCTAGGAGATGAACCACAGTATACTGGGTTATCAGTAAACAGTGAAATAAAATCATGATTTCCAGCAACTTTAAACTTGACTTGATTAATGAAAGGAGGGTTTCTTTGAGTATGACTTTCTTATACCCACTTGGAACTTATTTCAGACTGTAGCTATTTGCCCCTTTCTTAAAAATGCTTAAAGACAGAATACTCAGTAACTGGCCAATATTTGTACTTTTTTAAACCTTTGTTTTGATTACTTTTTTTTTTTTTTTTTATCTTTTTGAGACAGGGTTTCGCTATGCAGTTGAGGCTGGCCTTGAGCTCACTTTTGTAGCCCAGGCTGGTCTCGAACTCGCACTGATCCTCCTGCCTCAGCCTCCCGAGTGCTGGGATTACAGGCGTGAACCACCATGCCCGGCTGTTTTGATTACTTAAAAAAATCACAATCTAGAATTTTTGGTTCTAGCTTATAAAATACTTGTGTGCTGTGTGTCTGCCCCCTTCTTTATCCACCATGAGTTCCTGATAAACTTTTTGGTAAATTCCTAGCCTAGTGCTTGAAGGAGCAATTTTAATACTTTCAGCCCAAGACTCCTCCCTGGGTCTCCTGGCCAGCCAGAGACCAGGGTGGAATTGAAGAAAATGAGTAAGTGAATGAATTCATTAGCAACTGATTAGCAATTAATAAAAGCTTCATTGAAGAAAAATTAGGAGGCTATACTTCACAAAATACCTTGAAATGTAATGAATTAGCAACCCTTCATTCTCCACATCTATGCTGCTGTTACTTTGTAAACCTCCCTGGCAAGACCATGCTTCCTATTGCTACACTGACAAGGTGATAGGGTGTGTCACAGGCTGAGCATGTCTCCTCATGTTATGAACCAAGATGAGCCATGAAGATAAAATCTCTGGATGGGTGCCTAAAACCTGTGTGCTTTGCTGCTGCCCACATCTCTATAGACAGATACAGCTAAGCCCTGTTTCCACATACGATAAGTCCAGGAGATCTTGTTTAGAGGCCACATTGGAAGGCAAAGGATGATCCCAAACTCTGAGTTACAGGAGCATTGTTATCTTACTGATGGCCAAATTCAGAGCTGGGAAAATTTGCCTATGTGCACAGGAAAGCTTTGGAATTTGCCATAGAGAGAACTTTGTCCTGCCCCATGATACATACTTCTCTCCCATTCTGATATTCTCATCTATTTATTGTGATTGTATTATATGCTTTTCTCTAATATATCTTTTTTTGTAATAAATTATCCATAAATAAATGCATTAGAAATGGCAAGTAGCTACTTTAGTCTACCACTCTTCATTGGTGACATGATCAGACTGAAGCAAAGATCAGGAATAATTAAGAAAAAAGTGGTCATGTGCTGCCTCATTTCCTGTCGTCTGAGAGAACTATTGATAAGTAGATAGGAAGACTTTCTTGCTGGTCCTGGTTAGGCTTACATGAAGCTGCGCAAAGCTACTACTGATAACTTATCGGAGTTGGCATGCAAGAGAAAAACTGCTTGAAACTCCTGGCAATTTCCATTCAACTCTGTGATCCCAGAAAGAGGAGATTAAGGGTTATACTTCAGCTTTCTAGGGCCCTACAGCCATGCTTGTTTCGGTTATTTTGTGTTAAATATTCCCACACAGAATATAAACCCAAGTAATCTATTATTATTATTATTATTATTATTATTATTATTATTATTATTATTATTACTGGCTCAGCCTGCCCTGGGGGTGGGGCTGGCACAGTATGTGGTGCCATGGATTGAATCATGGTCCCTGTGGTTGCCTAAGCTTGGCTAAGCAGGTGCTTTAGATTGCTAAGGCATCTCACCAGCCCCCAATCTTTTTTTATAGATTTTATTTTATTTTTATTTTTAAGTATTTGGTACAGTGTCTCACTACACAGGTTGGACTTGTAGTAATCCTCCTATTTTTCAGCCTCCCCAGTGCTGGGATTATAAGCATGGCACCACCATGCCTGGACCCACTGGCCAGCTCAGCATGTAGGGTTGTGGCTGGCACACCATGTGGTGCCCAAGGATGGAACCCCAGTCCCTCTGTTAGTTCACTGAGCTATCTCACTATCCCTCCAAGTAATCATTAACTGGGCTGTCTTTCAGTATAATCAAGAAATAGATTTTACTAATTAGCTTTTCTGATTATAGAATTCTACCTTATATTTTTCTGATTGTCCATTTTCAAAGCAATAGGATGCTTTAAAACACATTTTCTTATCATGAGCCAGATTATTCTTCACATTTGCATTTTAGAGCCATTATTAGGATCAATGATCAGCTACGCTTGTCCTGAAGAACTGCTCCTGCTAGATTTCTTGTCACTTGGGCACTTCATCTCTAGGTCATTTGCTGTATTTGATCAGTGCTTATTGATAGGCATTTGAGGAGCTCTTCAGAGTTAACCACCAGGGAGAAGACAGGCGCACGCTTGAAACTGTAGGCTTCTGCATAGAACATTTAGTTCTTGCCATCATGTCCTGCATTCTTTGCCACCAATTTTTTACTTTTATTTTCTAGAGTGTATATCTCATAAGCTACCATGAGTCCTTGCTACCACAGCATAGGCTGTGCATGTATATACCTATAGGAATATGTATGTTGGTATACCTATGTAGCCATTTTCACACATAGGTATTTTGTGTAAACTTAATGCCTAAATGGATAGAGGTGTAAATGCCATTTTCACATCTATAAGTAAAATAATGGAAACGTTAACTGGAAATCTTTTCATCTATCTGATGAAAAGAGGACATTTTGACTTTGACAGTTTTTGATATCTTACAGAGAACATTGGGGTGTCCTGCATTTTCTGTTTTTAAAAAATATATATATACACAGTATTCATTTGGAGTAGATATGTATAGTGGCTTTATTTTTGTGTTTAAGTGCATTTTAAATGCAATTCTTTAATTGGATACAATTAGAAAAACATGTTCAAGGTAACAAACCCAGAGACAGTGCAGATCATTGTTCTGTTCTTGGATTGTTAAGACTTCAAAATACTACCCTTGCCCATTCTACATGTAGTGGATAGGGTCTGTTTTTTTTGTAGCTGTTTTAGCCTGCATTCATAACTGTGATCTTTAAGTGAAGGTCCTGAAAGCTTGTGAAGTTAAACACTGTCAGAATAGAGGATCAAGGGTATCCGAGCCTGTGCTAGTGCACTGTTGGGTCAGACTTTCCTTGAAACACAGATTCAAAATGTTAAAATTTACAGAATATGTAAGAGGGCCTTTATGTTGTTTTAAAAATTAGTAGGAATGTTACTCTCAGAATTACAAATCACATAGATAGAAACTTGTGGAGAGACTATTAAATTGTTTTCCTCCTTTGTACATCAGGGTTGGTTATTTTTTACGAGTACTTACTGGCTTCCAGTGAGGAAATGTATTCTTCCTACTACTGTCTTGTGTTTACCATCATTCTTGTAGAATAATTTTATAGTTCTACAATGTTACTTGATCTTTTGCATCAGTGAAATTCATTATTGTTTGTCACGTAAGTGTTAGAAGTGATGATAAAAATAAGATTAAACCACAATTTCAGTAAAGAAGCAGTGTGTTAGTACAACCATGAAAATTCATTTTATGTTTGGGCAAGGCTGTATTTGCTTTGGTGGTTATGTGGTTTGAAATGTCTTGTAAGCAGTAATGTTAAGAGTTTTTATGAAAACTTTAAACCAACAAATTATCTACACAGGCAATAAAATACTGCTTTAGTATTCTAAGAAATTAATTGCCAGTCCTCATAAAGGAAAAGACCCCATGGTCTCACTTGTGCATTAATACTAAAAGTAATTTTATTCTTTTAGTTTAAAGCCAGTCATGCTTTCTCTGATGATCATTTCCTACATAAATAAAAGCACAAAGACTCATCTGGCAATGGTTTTGTACTTACTATATTTCACTGGTGGTAAGAAAAATAGTTTATAGTCTGGTGAGATAGCTCAGTGGGCTAAGCATTTGCTTGGCAAGCGCAGGGACCAAGGTTCAATCCCCAGAACCACATGCCATGTTAGCCACACTGGGGAGGCTATAAATAGGAAGATCACTATGAATCTGAGCTGCTTTAGTGAGATCCTGTACCAAATACATTTTTAAGAAGTTTTTTTAAAAAAATAATTTTTGTTCATGTACTTCCAAAGCAATTTTATCATGTAATCATTTTTACAGAGTTTTCTTTTTTAAAAAAAAATTCAGGACTTGAGGGCATAGTCATGTGTAGGCCATTTGACTTGCACTCATGAGGGCCTAGACTCAAACTCCAACACTGAAAATAAAAACAACAAAAACTAACAACTTGAAACAAATATATAGAAATAAAGTAAGTTCGGCATAATAATTACATTGATGTTAAATTTAACAAGAAACTTAAATGAAAGGTAAGAGCCCTTTGGTGGTTTCTGGAAGGTATATTTCAGAAATTTATTTAGAATGCTATGGTGTTCTTCAGATGATTTTGTATGCATAAAATAAGAACACTAACTTCAGTTTTTCATTGTCTCTCCTGAATTGTCTTCAAGATGTTTCCTAGTAAGAAAAGCATGAAACACATGAAAGTCTGAGCCATAACTATCATTGAAAGGGTTCAAAGGAAGTTCTTGCTTGCTGATTGCCTGTCTCCCAGCCCCATCTTGTGAATATGGAAGGCAGTTTTACAACCTGGCAACTTGGGTCATCTTAGGTTACATTTATAAATAAATACAAAGGAGTTTTAGATGTTATCCATAATTATTATTATTTTTTAAGATAGTAATGTTAAGTAGCTGATTTTCCCAGTTATTCTTAAATTGTGAGTCTTCTGCCCCAATCACCCAGAGTACTGGGATTACAGACATGTATCACCATGCCCAGTTTATGATTTTTTTAAGGATATATTCTGGTTTTTATAGAGTTTTCATAGAATATGTGTCTCTGGAAGTAAGAAAGCAGGTCACTACAGTTAAAGAATGATTAGTCATTCTCAAGGTTTATGTGCAGCACCCACTGGCTACTGCGCACTGTGTCCATAGCATACTACATTGTAAATATTTCTGAGCATCATATCTAGTATCCATCTTTTTTTTTTTTTTTTTTTTTTTTTTTTTTTTTTTTTTTTTTTTTTTTTTTTTTTTTTTTTTTTTTTTTTTTTTTTTTTTTTTTTTTTTTTTTCTGGGGCCAGGGTTCAAACTCACAACCTTGCACTTGCCAGGCAGGCATTTGTGCCATGGAGCTATCTCCTCAGCTCTGGTATCCATCTTAATAGTACATTCCAATGGTCAGTTATAGCTTTTGTCTGGCTAGAGTTGTAAACTTAGACTGTAACTAAATAGGTTTGTATTTGGGTTAGGTTAGATTGGTTTGGTTGGGTTGGGTTGTGTTGGATTGTAGAATGGATAAGCATGGGAGAAATTCAGTGCTGAAGTGACCTAAGGACTTCTACAATTTGAGAAAGTGTATTTATCAAATAATTCAGCAATATCTTTTTTAAAATGGGAAATGACCTGGGTTATTAAAACTAATCTTTAATATTTTTATTAGTAAATGTTTCCAGTACGTAATGATTACATTCATTGTGGGGAGTTGGTAGATATGTGTATATATAATATCACATCTTAATTCTTTTCTTTTATTCCCTTTCCATTTTCTTCCCCCATTTCCTTATCTCTTAGACTCTTTCCCATTCCAGAAGTACCTTTTGTTTTTTTTAATGTATTTGGTACAGGGTTTCACTAAGCAGCTCAGTCTCGTAGTGATCCTTCTGTTTCAGCTTTCCCAGGGCTGGGATTACACACGTGTGCTACTGTGCCAGGTCTTGATGGCCAGCTCGGCCTGCCCTGATGTAGGACCATTATAGCTTGTGGTGCCCAACATGGAACCCTTGTCCCTGCACTTGCCTAAGCAGGCACTTAGCCTGCTGAGCTATCTCGCCGGCTCCAGAAGTATATAGAGTGTTTTAGACTCTTGACCATCTCAGATGAAGCCAGTTTCATTACCCTTTGTTTTGAGCAATCACTGTCTAGGTAGAACCCTAATTTTGACACTCTTTGGGAGGGAGCATGTGTGATGGTATGACAGCCCAACTTCTAAACATTCAAGTCCGGCACTGCAGGGGAAGAGTATTCCTACTACTCACCATTGTCTACTTCCAACTGAGTCAAAATATTTAATAATTAGAACAGATTCTATCCAGGCAGAATACATGGCAAATTGAAGACCATTCCCATTCTGCACATCCAATGTGGATGGAGGAGACTAGTCTGATTTTTTTTTTACAAGAATTAATACATTGTATATTGTTGTCTTCATCGTAGTTGTTCAGAGTACAAGATACAGACATGATTTCTTGTCTAAATATCATTAATACAGATATTACTTCTCATTGCACAAAAAGAAAGTAGCTATATATATATAGTCCAATAGTCAATAATAGTAGTGGATTATCAGTAAATCTGGCATTATTAGAAGCTATTGACTTGAGCATTTTATAATTTAGCATATTAGTATGGCTTTCCTTTTTATATCTCATGGTTAGACTTTTCTGCTGGATGGTTAAGAAAAGATAAAGCAAGACCTATGTTACAAAAAAAATGTAACTTTTGTATCTGACAAGGTCAGTCAGATGCCCTCAAGATTTACCCTGAAATCATGTACTGCAGTTTGCAGAACTTTTGTCACTGTTAGCTGTCTGCATGAATCACGGGCATTGCTTGACCAGTTTGCTCTCTGTGAATGCCTGAGAGAATGTTTTCTCTCTAGGTGACTCTCCTTAGGCACACTGTACATCATTGATCGCTTTCCTCTTCGGCCCCATAATCTCCTTGAACAGGAAATTTGGGACTCCATTGAGTTATAGGCTGTTATGGTAGTCTCTTTTATGTCTTGTGTCCTCACTGGCCTTGAAAGACTGAAGACAAAACATTGGCTATTCTTGTATCCCTTCTTTTTCTTTAATTATTTAGACTGCCAACTTAAGTTGTTAACCCTCCAGAAGAGAAGCTTAATGATAGTATTCTCTATAAAGTAGGCACCTGAACTTAACATCACTGTCTTTCTGAATATCAAACGCCTTAGACAGGTGTTTGATGGAAACAGGTATTTTCCATCAATGGCTGATACTCTAAACTTTAAACTTTAAATCCCTATAGAATGTGGAAAAAAAAAATTATGCATTGTTACACAGAGATTTAGGAATTTAACCATTTATAAAATTGTAGCGGTACACTTCTATGGATATCATTTACATAAGCTGTCTTCACCGAAAAGAAGTAAAAGACAACACAGGATTTGGGATCAGTTCAGAAGACTGGATCTTAGGCTTTGAATCTGCTAGCTACTAACAGAGTTTGTTTAGGTACCAATGCATAGTAGCACAATAAGTACTTCAGTTTCCATTTCTGCGACACTGAGGTGGAAATGGCATTACATGGAATATGAATTCCTTACTGCTACTTCAAGTTCCCTTACTCTTTCAGGAGTGGATGGTTTCCACTCCCCCTCGGAGAACTTACCACCTTGTCCTTAGACTGCATTAGCTATGGGCAGCTTTTCCTGCTTTTAAATGTTAATACCTCACTCTTTCTGCTCCCTCTCCTATTTCCAGCTCCTCTCTATGTACTGATCATTTCTACTGTGGAAATTTCTAGCATAGCCATTTTGTGTGATCTGCCCTATGTTTCTTAGGGAAATGAATGTTCTACTGTTTATCCAACTTGCATTGTGGGTTTCATAATAAGGGGGTGGGGAGTGTTCAACTTTGAGTTCTGCTGAAATTACTGTATAACTTTGGGCAAATTTGCCTAAAGACTTAAGCTGTACAAAGACAGAATACTAATATCCTAGAGGTTTGGTACTTTTAGCTGACATGTATGTGTATCCTAACTGCCATATACATCCTAATAAGAAACTCATACATTCACAGCTAGTAGTTTGTATTAATATTATCAGTGACATTTGTAGTTGGAAATTAGGCATCCTCCATCCAGCTTGGTGTCACTGTGTTTTAAGTTCAATTTTCTGAACTTTTATTTGAGCACTCAGTATGTGTTAGGTACTATGTGAATATTGGTGTGATACTAAGTCCAGAAGACTCTCCTATATCCCACTGTACATCATACCTGCTGTGTTGTAAAATGAGCTTTTCTTTGTTGTCCTCTCTGGTCTTGCATCTAGAGTGGATGCTAACACAAAATAAACATTCAGTAAATAATTATGAAATGGCTTGCCTGAGAATTGCTTTACCATTTCAGTATACTTCCTTCTGAAACATTAAAATTTGACTTTATTTTAAATAGTTCTCATCTTCATAGGAAACATTTGTGTTTTCCTGTGCTCATCGAGGCAGGCAACACATCCTAAATACAGAAAAGAGTATTTAAATAAATATGCCCACCTTCTTTCTTTTGCTGTGGCCATACAAGAGGTGTCTCAGAAAGGTAGGTGTTTAATCTCAGGTTAAAATTTCTAGAGGAACAGGCTGTTTGTGTTAGCAGTGCCTGCTCTTGTCTCATGCTGCTGTGAACAGGTAATATATTTTACCTACTTTGCTGGCCATCATGAGGACTGTCAGAGATAGTTGCATGTTTTGTAATTTAAATATTAGAAACAGGTCAATCTCCTTGATATTGTATAGACTATTTGAAAATATAACTTAAAGTTAAAAAAGGAAATGTCCATCCAGATGATTAAAATTCTTTACATATAAATATTTTTTTTTCCTTTTTCTTCTTTTTGGGTACCTAAAATCGAACTCAGGGCCTTGCACTTACGAAACAGGTACTGTGCCACTGAACTACATCCCTGCCCTAAAATTCTTTCTATAATCTTTAATTGTTCTGTTTTCCAGTGAAATAATCTTTTATACCTTTAGGTAATCTTACATCGATCAAAAATACTTCATCTTCAAAGGATATGAATAAGCATTTGCTCAACAAAGGATAAGATAGAAAATATATATAGTTTTCAAACATCTCTGGCCAGAGCCTGCCATACTGTTGAAGTCAATAAATTGAGTTTCTTGGAGCTCATTTTCTTGAACTTTGAAAAGTATATGTATAATTTGCTGAATTAATAACACATGAAAGGAGACATTATGGTCTCACTATTTGGATGAATTACTTTTAGATTTTAGAAAAGATTTTGTTGTAACTGTTCCCTAATGGCAAAGCACATATTGTAGAACAATAGTTTACAATGACAGATGCCTCACAAGAAGCTATTTCCTATCATCCACATTCTCATTTTCCCTCATTGATAATTAAATTTTTCTCCAGGTGACTCACAGCAGAGGTTAGAACTTGCTATAATGGCAATAATGCACAATAATAACTGTGTGGTAGCCAGGAACACAGTCCTTAATTAGAACCAGTAATCTGATAGGCTTAATAACAAAACAGGAGGCACCACTGAAATTGCTCCATTTTCATACGTGTACCTTATGCCTAAGCCATGGCTGTAATCCGGCAACAATGAAATGCTGAACTGTGATCCAAGGCTCATGTCCATCAGTTTGTACTGTTACTGTACATGTTATGTTTTTTCCCTAACATACAACATTCAAAGAGATGTTCTGAAGTGTGAAGCAGCTATTTTTAAGGTACAAATAATGGAGACACTACTTTTACTTTAGCAATATTCATTAGAGATCTGATTTTGTGAAAAAGGCAGATCTCTAACCCTCTGAACTGGGTTTGTCCCTTCTCAAATGTACTTTTAAAAAGCCAGCACGTGTAGCCCAGCTGGCAGCAGTGGCTGTCTTTCTTTGGTGATCTGTCATAGCGGTGTACTCTGCATCATGACTTGGTTGCATCAATTACTTTGCAAAAGGGAGGTTTCATCCGGATGTCTCCTGTTTGGGGCAGATAAGCTTTTTTCTTTTTTTATCACTTGAAGATTCCAACATCGGCTTGTATCAGGATGATAACCATGTAAAAAAAAATTTATAAAAGTGTACAGATTGCCCTTCTGTAATGCTGATTTTTTTTTTTTTTTTTTAATAACAGATACCAAACACAAAACCTTGCGCTAGCCAGGCAGGCACTTAAGCTGCTGAGCTATATCCCCAGCCACTGTAATGCTGATTTAATGTAGGCTTCCTGAGAACCCTGATATGAGGAAATGAAGAGAGTGCTTCAGAATGCAACAAATGTTTGTCTGACTTACAAGAATCTGCTCTATTTCCATTGTAATGTTGATTTAATCATCATAAAAGGAGATGTTACTAATTGAATATTTAAATAGTCAACTAGCTAACAAGTGAATATAATGGCTTTTTAAAAACAATCTCTTTGTTTTTGTTTTGTGTGTGTGTGCTACACATTTTGTGTCTTTAATTAGATAATTGATACTTACGATGTTTTTTCAGACTATTTAACTTTTTAAAACCAAAAAGACTGCACAGAGAGGTAGTTTGGCAGTCTATGCACCAGCCTGGCCAGCACAAGGACCTGGGTTTGCACCAGGTTCCGTACCATGCTGGACCTGGGACCCCAGTCATGTTATGTTAGCCATTACAGCCAGGTGCGGTGGTGCACACATGAAATCCCAGTGCTGAGGAGGCTGAGACAGGAGGATCACTATGAGTCTGAGCCACATAGTGAGACCCTGTACCAAAGGAATAAATAAATAAAAATTTAAAACCTTTTGTAAAAAAAAAGACCCCGAAAAGACCACATCTCTCAAAAGATGATTTTGACACCCCAAAGTTGTGTCATGGCCAGGCATAAACAGAAGCTGTTTTCTTGGAGGAGAAATGAACAGATATATAAGTTTCTGTAAATGACAGTAATAAAGCAGCTGTTCCTTGTTCAAGACATTCATTAGTCCTTTGAAAAACAAATACTATCACTTGATTTTATGAGCAACTTTACTAGTTTTAAAGATCAAACTAAGATTGTGGAGTGAGCCTTATTTACCACTGGTGAATAAAACAAATGACTTAAGAATGTCTTACCATGTTTATGCAACTTTTCTTTTGGAGAATAAAATTTTCATTGAATTTTTCCAACTTGATCAGTAGGGCAAATTAAATATTTTAATTTGGTTATAAATGTTGAAAAAATGGGGGAGAAAGATCAAACTTTGTTTTTTTTCTATTTTGTCTTTTATTAGGAAATAAAAGGATCTCTGCATTTATGTGTTGGCCTAGGGAGTCAGCACATGGACATGATATAGTTCTCTTTTTTTCATCCCTTCCCCCACCCTTGCCACCCTGCAGCTCCATCTCTCCGTGCCCTTCCCTTTTGCAGTGGAAAATAGAGAGATAATTCTTTATAACTCTTAATTTGAGATCTTGTGTATATCTGCTTGCCCTTGCAAATAGTTATTGTGAGATATGCATGGAAGAAAAATTGAGATACGAAATATTATTTCAACATTTTAATATACCTGCTTGTTCAATTTGAGACAGAGAACAGATCAGAGCATTGCTCAAATGCCCTATCCCCACCCTAATTATGAACATTCATTTCTAGGTATCTGTAAGCATAGGGAAATTGTCCTCAGATGCTAATAAATGGTTTTTCTGTGGCAATGTAACTCGACTTATGGTTTGTCTTCTCTGCTCTGCTCTCTGTTAGGAGTCTTCCCTCTCCCTGTCTCATACTGAGAGGATTCCTTTGACTATTCTGAGGTGTCAAGAGGGGAAGACTCAGACACAGCTCAGAAGGTATCTTACCCAGCCTGCAGCAGCAGTGGTTTGGGCTGGGCCAAGGGAGAAGTGACGGACGTCAGGCCAGGAAATGGGTGTTGATCACAACAGTCTTGGTAGTATTAAAATATTAGAAGCAATCTAAATATTTAGAAAAAACGACTATGTTTATGCTGTTGTCTATTAAAATAAGTTATTACAAGGGCTGGTTAGGTAGTTCAGCATACTAACACACCTGTTCAAGCAGAGCACAGCAGCCTGTTCGATCCCCTACTCCGGGGCCAAGCTGAGACTGCAATTGAGACTCGGTGTGGTGCTGTAGGCCTGTAATCCCAGTGCTTGAGAGGCTAAGAATAGAATCACTATGAGTCCAATCTATGTAGTAAAACCCTGTAGAACATGTATTAAATACATAAAATAATTTTTTAAAAAATATGTTATTACACATATTTGAAGGATGTAAGGTGAAAAGTATTCTAGAATATATTCAATATGATTCCAATTTTATACACATTGGTTTTAATCCACCTAGCAACACATATACATTTTAAAACTCAAGAAATCAAATAACTTTTCAATTTTAGAATCTAAAACAGAAGAGAACATTTCATAAAAGGAAAGATAAAGAGGTAAAGTGACAGTAGATGACATTGTACCTAATTAGCAAGCTAAGGGTCATTTCAGGGATGTTGTCTTCTCTAATGGTTGGTTACTGCAGCTTCTCGAAAGCTTATATATATTTTTTACAATAGTGAGATTTTAAAATAACTGTATATTTACTAACATATCTGTGAGTGTTCCCATTTTCTTTTTTTTTTTTTTTTTTTTTTTTTTTTTTTTTTTTTTTTTTTGTCTTTTTGAGACAAGGTCTCACTATGCAGTTCAGGCTGGCCTTGAACTTTTGTAGCCCAGGCTGGTCTCGAACTCGCACCAATGCTCCTGCCTCAGCCTCCCGAGTGCTGGGATTACAGGCGTGCGCCACCACGCCCGGCTAGTGTTCCCATTTTCTAAAGAATTAAAGTGGACTATTAACTTTCTCATGAAGAGATAGACACATAGAATGGTTTTCTTCAACTCTTAATTTAGAAGGACCTTCCCCCCGCCCCCTGCTAGCAACTATAGGTTAACTAGCCCTTATAATTTGTACATCAGAAAATTCTGGTTATCTCCATTTATTTATTGGAATTTTAGCTGCTTTTGATCTGTCCAGGAGCTGCTGGTTTCACTTACTTTTGAGTATCCTATAATTTTCTAGCACTGGATCCTGTGAGAGCATCTTCCTTTCCTCTTTTTCCCTGTGAAGCCTGAGGTTAGCTGCTGGCTTTCTACTGCTACTGTATGGTTCCTTGGAGAACTGGAGGCTGATGCTGGGCCTCCCAGGAGTGTGCTTTGAGAAATTCTTCCTACTAATGCCTGACAGTCTCATATTCAATGTAAGAACCTGAGTTGTGCAGTGATTCTTTTAAAAGCTGTTAGGGGATTAAGCAGAACTAAAGATGTTTCCAAATGATTGTTTCAGGTGTGTTTTTAAAAATAGTTTGACCAGTAGTATTTCAATCATGATGATTCACTAAAAAATTACATAAAGGAAATGGTATATCTTAATATTTTCTCTCAAAAGTAACATACATACATTAAAAATGAGAAAATTATGAAGAAGAAACAAAATAAAAAATAATCCCATTACTAGCCCTTCTCGGATTATTAGTTGATATCAGTACTTGCTATATGTATATATAGTTAATCTACATGACTTCACCACCAAACCACCAAAGTTTTGCATGCATACATCTAAGAGTGAGAGTGACTAAACATTAAATGCAAACCACAGGGCTTCTGTAGGCAGAAACATAAAGTTATATTGCAAACAGAATATCATGAAAATTCAGGAATACTAATGGTATCTTAGACATCATTAGGGCAAGGATAAAGTAAATGCCTTTAAAATGTCTTTCTGTGTAGTAAATACTTTGCAAATGAAAAGCTAATGTAACTGCTACTAGCTATATCTTATTACAGTTTAATAACTGAATCTATTGTGTTACATTATATTTTTTTTCCATCTAACACGTATTTAAAGATATATGGCATTACTGGTTATATATGTTCCCAGAGTTTGAGATCTGACACTGGTTGCCAGAAATTAATTTTCAAAAGCTATTCCCAGAACTCTCAGGTCACCACAAATAATTTTAGAGTTTCAACATAACTTTGACATCCATTTGTTTCCAAGTACGTCATAAACACAGGAAAACCTAGTAACCAAATCATTATTACTATAAATTTCAAAGGATGGAAAGCTCAAAATGTTTGTTTTCTTGGAATGTTGTTTGAATGTTACTAAAGTAACTTAATAATCAATTTAAAATTTTAGTGAGATTGTGTTATTCAATAATGAAAATTAAGGAAGTAAGCTTAAACAGACAAGGTGTGTTACAATAAAGAAAAGGGAAGAAATAGAACTATGTACTTGGACAACTTATAGCAGACTTTTCTTCTAGAGTCTAAGCAGCTGGATTCTTGATTTTTTTTTTTTTTTTCTTCCTCCTCCCAGGCTGAGGAAGCTGAGGGAGGAAGAAATGATTTGACAAGGAAAAGATTTTGCCCAAATCTTAGCTGGATGATTCTGAGGCATTATTTTTGCTTCCTGGCCTCCATGTTCTTAGTTTATGAGTTGAGGGTGACAATGCCTGCTATTAGGAGTACATGAACTAACATAGAAACTTCGTAGATAGCATGTGATGAAAACAAGGCTTAAGACAAGGACTGGATCTCCAGTTTGCTGCAAGCCGCCCTTTGCTGGCTACCAGAGTGATTCTCAGGTACTTTTCTATACACCGCCACATTGTCTCTGTGATATGGCCACTACTTTTCTTGTTCTTTTCACTGTAACACTTTGCTATAAAAAAAATCAATCCAACCATCATTTATGGAATACCTATTATGTAAAAAGCCTTGTGGTAGATAGCAGACAACATTGTGGCAAAATGTAAGATATTGTCTCCTTAAGATTAAACCATATGTGCCGGGCGTGGTGGCTCACGCCTGTAATCCCAGCACTCGGGAGGCTGAGGCAGGAGGATCGGTGTGAGTTCAAGACCAGCCTGGGCTACAAAAGTGAGCTCAAGGCCAGCCACAACTGCATAGCGAGACCCTGTCTCAAAAAGACAAAAAAAAAAAAAAATAAAAAGATTAAACCATATGTGACAGACAAAAGGCCTGTGAGCACAGAGATAAGAGATAGCAATATGAGGGGTACTTTTTCATTCTATAGGAAAAACCAGATGTTGGTGGGGAGATAAGTTTGGCTTGTAAGTATATTTTATTTCACTTAAACCTTCACATTGAGACAGTAGAATATATGATGATTTTTGTATCAAATATATAATGAGTTTCCTATTTCTGCTCTAGTCACTATAGTAAAGGAAGAATGAAGAAAGTTTTTTATCAACAAACTATGTCATTAGTTGAACCTTCTTGGAATCACTAATTATATACTGATAATGCTTTATGAAAATTGTTTTTACTGATGTTAGTATGTATTTAATAACTCGTTGATGTTTTATATTTTTAATTTTAAGCATATTTTTTTTTAATTTCAAGCAACTACAAGTAGTCGAAAACTGGTGGTTGCTGCTGCTGCTGCCTGTGTTCATTTCTAATGTTCCGCCACACCCTGCAGACATCTACAGCCACCCAGGCAACACAGCAGCCGTGAGCTAGCTGCTCATGGCTATTGAGTGCTTGTAGTGCAAATGCTCCAAGGAGAGGTGCTACGAGTGTAAAGTGTAGTGCCAGATTCCACATATTTAGCTGGGAAAATGTTAAAGCACTCATTGGTATTTTATGTTCACTACAAGTTAAAATAACATTTTGAATAGATTAGGTTAAATAAAATACTATTAAAATTAATTTTATCTTTTAATGTGGCTACTAGAAATTTTTAAATTACATACGTGGATTGCATTTGTGGTTTGCATTCTATTTCTATTGGACAGCATTAATCTACATTTTTTAGAGAAATGAGGGAAGATATGTGTATGGGGTTTTTTACAGCCTATATCTTACAACATATTAGTCTTTTTTTTTTTTTTTTTTTTTTTTTTTTTTTTTTTTTTTTTTTTTTTTTTTTTTTTTTTTTTTTTTTTTTTTTTTTTTTTTTTTTTTTTTTTGTCTAGTTCTTTGATTAGTTGCTTTGTTCTGGAGACAAGGTTGTACAATATCAGTCATCGAGTGCATGATTTTTCTATGCTACTACTAATCTACAGTTTCCTTAGTATTTGTATCGTTTTAAACTTTTCTGTATAATCTTTTTCGCAGAGCTTTTACACATTCTTTAAAAAGTTTCTTAAGAGAAATGATTTAAAGACTGCTATAAATGGCCAGATTACCATCTAGGTGGGACTCATTTTTTCCCCCAGAGATGTAGACCAATTTTCCATTTTTCTCTCTGACCTGAGTATTTTATTTTTTTATTTTTATTTATTTATTTATTTATTTATTTATTTATTGGTCTTTTTGAGACAGGGTCTCACTATGCAGTTCAGGCTGGCCTTGAGCTCACTTTTGTAGCCCAGGCTGGTCTCGAACTCACCAATCCTCCTGCCTCAGCCTCCCGAGTGCTGGGATTATAGGCGTGCACCACCACGCCCGGCTTGACCTGAGTATTTTATAAAAGGGAAAACAAATAACTCTGATACTCTGACATGAGCTACTCTGTAAAATAACAGGAGATAAAAGGCAGCTTTATAACTCACAATAGAAATTTGAGTTCATTTATAATCCACGCAGAAGTACCTGAGATGCACTGACTATTCTTAATGACATTTTAAATAAATGTCTAATCCTTTCTGTCAGCCATGAAGAGCAGAAGAAATAAATAATTTAAAAATGCATGGAATACCTGGCAGGGTGAATCTTGAGGGAACCAATTCATAGATGTGTCCTAGAAACGCAGTTAGCATTATCTATAGTTTTCAAAGTACATAATGAAGATCCTGGGGAAAAGAAATCTTCTCAACTGGGAAGTTTTTAATTGGCATGGCTACATGGGATGTAGTTACATCAGGATTGCAAGTCCAATTAGCCAGGAGTTTATGAAAATCTGTTCTATGCTTTCTGAACTTCAGAACAATTGAAAAGAAATCCTGGACACACTTTTAGCTTTCCTTCTTTCTATTTAGCAAGAATAGAAACCAACTTTATGTCAAAAAATTAGTCATCACTGTTGTCTCCAGTACACTAACTTTTCTCACATGAACTCTTTAAGAGGTTCCTGCCCTGTAATTGTCATGTCTGGGTTTGCTCATGGTTGTAAGGATAGGGTGGCTCTGTCAGTTGAGGAATTGGATGCTCCCTTACATTGTTGTACCACTTTCTTTCTCCTGGGCACTCTACATGCTGAGCAAAATTTGATGGTTCTCAGCATCAAGTTGCTACACCTCTGCAGTTTTGTTACATGGCTCATCAGTTTGATAATAGATATATTTAAAATGGTTTTGTGGGGCTGGAGAGATAGCTTGGTAGCTTAAGAGCCTGCCTGCCAAGCACAAGGACTGGGATTGATTCAAAAAATGAAAATAGTTTCGTGATAACATGTAGTTATGGCCCCAGCACTCTAAGAGGCTAACATAGGAAAATCACAAGTTCAAAACCAGCTTAGGGCCAGGCATGGTGGTGCACGCCTGTAATCCCAGCACTTGGGAGGCTGAGGCAGGAGGATCGGTGTGAGTTTGAGACCAGCCTGGGCTACAAAAGTGAGCTCAAGGCCAGCCTGAACTGCATAGTGAGACCCTGTCTCAAAAAAAAAAAAAAAGAACCAGCTTAGGCAACTTGATGAGACCTTGTCTCAACATAACATTAAAAGAGCTGGGACTATAGCTGCATGGTAAAGAGTCTTGGGTTCAACTCCCGGTATCCCCTCAGAAAAAAATTTTTTTTTCCTGAAAATGGCATCATATGCATTCTGTCTTTCCCCTTTTCAGAGAATGAATAAATTAGTCGCATTCCTTTCTCCAGAAACCATTTCTTTCTTTCTGCTGACATTGTGTGTACAAACTCTATTCTTTACATTCAAAATCTATCTTTCTCTTGCTGTCTTCTGAGCCCTTGTTGTAATAGATCTTAATATTATTTTGCTTTTGTTAGGTGATCAGCTGGAGGGTTCTGGCCTCTCTATTTGGAATAAAAATCTTTTTTTCCCCTTTACTTAAAGGCAAATCAGGTATATATGACAACTTTTTATGTGATTTTAGGTTGTTCTTAGACTGAAATTACCCCCAAGTCTCTTGAATTTAAAACATTACTTACACATAGCGTGGTGTGCTATAACTGAAGAGTTGAACTTTGGGTTGAAGTATTTTATTCCCATCTCATTAACGGGGTTGTGTTGCTTTGTTTCCATAGCTCTACCTTCTTCATGGCATGGGGCTCATCTTAGCTGTAATGATGATCTCCTCTTTTTTCAGCCAACAGTGTCCTTAATACACATTGTTCCTGAAGTGACCACTGACCAGACCGTAGGAGGGCCCTGCTGCATACTTGTCACTCTACCAAGGACTCTCCACATAGTTTGACACTGTTCTTCTGTGGTGCAGTAGAAGGTTGAGTTATGGAGCTCTCCACCTGACATTGCATCCTGCATAGAACAGGACTAATAGTCCTGCCTCTACTGTGTCACTGCAGGCGTGGACAAGGTCATGTGTGGAAGCCTTAGAACGTTACCATAGAGGCAAATATTTATATAGTTTAGTTGTTCTTAGCCTATCTTCCATGTGGTCATTGAGTGCTCATTAGAAATACAGATTCCTCATTCATTTGCTCATTTTGTTTACTCACATATATTTGGTAGAAAACTTAAAGTCCATCACCAGACATTATTTTCCTTTCTAGAGATACTCTGCATGTCATGTCAGAAAAATTGAAGTACCTACTACTAACTAGTGTAAAGAAAAGCTCTATGAATAGTAACAAAAGATCTTATTGAAAGGAAGGAAAATACAGAGCAGAGTTCTCAAAATAATCAAAGTAGATTGTCAAAGTAGATTTATAAGTGTGGGCCTCTCATTACGCAGCACACTAGAATCAGTGTATACCACTCAGGTTGCAAATGCAAAGGTATTATTTAGGGTTAACTATCGAGAGTTCATGCTTAAAGAGTTGTAAGGCATATCATGATGTTGGTTGTATAGAAATGGGTTTCTTGTAATCTCAGTTTTCTTCACAACTCATCTCTGATTCTTCTGTGGTTATCTCTTGTGTCTTCTGTGGTTATCTCTTGTGTTTTAGATCAAAGCTACTAGAAAGAAATTTGATCTTTCATATAATGAACCAAAAAATGCTCATGGCAGTTGCCTGCCTATGCTTGAAATTTGGTTTGGGAAGAGCTAAGAGTCAGGTCTAGGAAGTGAGCTGCAGCTTTAAGGCCCTTCTCTGTCTTTTTTCTGAGTTAAGGTGTTTGTGAGAGGAAACAAGCAGGGCTTTGAGTAATTAGTGGGCCCAGTGTAGGGGCTGGATGTTAAGGGGGCAATTATCACCTTCCTCTGGATGTGGTTTGGAGCAGGCATTGGCCTATGGAAAGCCCCAGGCTGCCATGGCGGGGGGGGGGGGGGGGGGGGGCTGACCTAAGTAAAAGAAAACAAATATTTTGATAGCTCAGTGCTAAACAGTTAAATAGTGGAGAAAGGCACTGAATTTGTATTTAAGATTATATCTGTTGTTTTACTTCTGTTCTAGAACAGATACATGTTCTTTACCATATATGATCTCATGCTAATGCCTGAGAGGTATGCTTACCCTTGGAGTACTACATACTTCCTTGAGAGAACTGTGTGTAATGGTGCTTTTCAGTGGCCTTCAGAGATTTTCTGGTAGTGCTAGAATCTCAAGTCATTTTTAAGGATTGATTTCACTTGGGGTTTAAGGGCCATTCTAGGGTCTCTAAAACACTACACTCATGTTTAGGACACATTTTACCTTGATTTTTTTTATTTTTCTATTTTTATGTATGTATTTATTTTAGCACATAACATTTAAATAAACCCTGGACAAAACTGCAAAGGCAGCAGGAAGCAGGCAGCCGGGGGGCTGGGCTGTGGCCTGGCTTTAGCAGGATGGCTACAGGAAGTAGGAGTCGAGACCACTGCTAATAACAGTCCCCCTTCAGCCAAATTCTAGAACTGAGAAGAACAACCTTTGTGTCTGCTCCCTGTGTCTGAGTTTTCTTTCTCATGCAGAATTTTGTTTGTGGCATGGTCACTTCATATTTCATAGGGTTTTCTTCAGCTATTTTTGTTTCAGTTTATGATTTGAAATTAAATTTGAATGCTCAGATATGGTTTGTAAAAGATGGATTTTTGTCTTTTTATTTATTTATTTTGTTTTTGCCATTTTTCTTTTACTCAGTAATTTTGTACATGTAATACCTATTTTATTGACAATAATCTTTATAATCATCCAGTCTAGTCTTCTTCCCAAAAGCTGAAATACCAAAGGCCCATTCACTAACTTGCTGTATTTTAACACTTCCCCAGATTTTTGGAGTTTTTAGGACTAGTAAAACAAACAAAAATAGCTTTAGGGATCTAGTATGAGTTAAATTTTTATTCTGATAAAAAGAATATAAACTGAGACAAGTACCATCTTTCATGCATTGAAAAGCCATTGGATATGAAAAAAATGTCAGGAGCTCTTAATCAAAGAATATGTTTAATTTTTTGACAACCTTACTTTATTCCCCGATACCCACTGAGTGATCATCTCCTCCCAGGTTACTTTTGTGAAACACTGCACTGAATTCCTTCTTCTTCAAGTAGTCACCAAACCCTACTGAAAACTTCTTGGCACAAATTCCCAGTTCTTCTCTCCACCAGGAAAGGTACTGATGGTCTCCTTTCCTGGAAAGCATCTGCAGGACTTTGAGCTGTTCCTTTCTCTAGCAAATGATTTCTAGACCTTTGGTTGTAGTCCCCAGTCTCTTGAAGGATTTCAGAAATCTAGGTTAAAGGACATTTCATTTCATTGAAAGTGAAATTGCAGTGAGTGCATAAAGGACTTGATGGAAACTGGATATGGGCATTTAATTATTCCACCACTCATTTCTTCTGAATTTTGAATATCCAGAGTAAAACAGAAAAGTCTTAAGAGTACAAAGATAATGAGGATGACAGCCATGCAGAGGATGGGGCAGCGTGCTGAGTGCTGCTTCCCCTCCCCCCATCCCACTGCTATGTGGACGGACCACCTGTGTGGGCCAGGAAAGACTTGCTACTGGAAACCACCATAAACTGAGCCTTACAGGATCACAGTCAGTTTTGCAGGTGACATAATACCTTACAGAGCAGGAAATGTGGAAGAAGCTTCAACTATATTCATTTGTCAGGGCTGCTTAACAAAGTACCACCAAAGGTAGCTTGAATCAGCAAATACATATTGTCTTGCAGTTCCGGAGACTGAGAGTCCAAACTTCAGGTGTTGTGGAGAACCCTGCTCCCTCAGATGCTTGGAGTGAAAGAGCCTTTATCCAGCTTCCTAGTTTTGGCAGTGTGGAGCATTAGTGCCTTAGGCTTCCAGCTGCATCCCTCTAGTCTCTGCTTTTGTCTTCTCTCTCTGCCTCTGTTTTCTCCCTGTGTCTCTGTGTTCAGGTTTCCTCCTCTTCCTCTCAGTGTGACCCCCAGTTACATTGTATAAGGGCAGTGATGGTGAACCTTTTACAGCTATGCATGTGTCGAGCAGTGTGGCATGTGTGCTATAGGTTCATCACTCCTAGATTAGGGTCTGCCAGAAGGACTTCATCTTAATATGACTACACGCGCAAAGACCCTATCTATAAATACAATAGAGGTACTTTTTCTTGGATTTTGATGAGTCTTTTGTGTGGGAGAGCAGAGCTTAAATTAACCCATAGCTGTACATGTTGGGGAATTGTGTGCAAAAGGACCAAAAGCATTTCTTTCTTTTCACTTTTTCCCCAGGGCAATGCAGGTTTTAGTTATCAGAGAACTTGAGCCTATGCCTAACAACAACAAAAACCAGAAAAAATACAGGTGTTTCATGTGAACCAACCAAGGCTTTTTGTGAAGTTTTACTGTGGATTTTTTCCATATTAAATAGTTCTGTATTAGTATCAGGCCAAATATTCTTTCTAGTTTGTCAGAATAATTTCTAAATGTTAATTCTGACCTCTTGCTGTCACCATTCCCTGCTAGCTTTTGAACATTTATGTGTATGGTAAGTGTGCACCGGTTACTTAACTTTTTTAAAGTGCTGGCCAAGAGCACAGCTCTGTGGCAAATGTATGAACAAATAGCTATTTTTTTTTAGCACAAATTAAAAAAGCATAACGTTTAGAATCCTAAACAACCTTACCTTCCTCACCGTCCCCCAAAAGAGAATAGAAGTCTATTATCTATGACTTGCTCCTCAGGACTTCACTGATCCTAGGCCTTTCTCCAAGTCTCTATAACCTACTAACTGATCTACTCCAGAATTTTGCCGCCAGTTGACATTAGCCTTACCAGCCTTTAGTTTCTAAAATCTATTTTGCTCTTATCATTCAAGTAATCAGAATGACATTCAGTGGCCCATCAGCACTTCTCTTGTTACAGGATTTCTCAGAGTGGCCAAGACTTGCAGACTTCACCACAGGGCCACGTAGATGAGGAGCGCTACAGCCTCACCTCTACCCACAGCCCATTTGTTGCAGAGTGCAGTCAGGCTAATACCTTTCCAGAAAGTGTGAAAGGATTTGAGTGGCTGAGCCCCTTAATATGGAATGCAGTCCTGATGTAAAACTGATGCTAAAGTGATTTTAAAGCTTTTGGTTCTCTCTAGTAATGTTCTTTCATACGAAGACAGTTCCTCTTTGATTTTCTTAAATTTTAAGATGCTGAATTTTTGGATCTAGACTACTACACCTTTGGGATAACTTTATCTTCCTCTGCATTATCTAAGAAGGACTTCACTTAGAGTTGAGCCAGTAGGAAATCAGTATGGGAGCCTTGTTTATCCTCCAGCAGGTCTGCTTTTAGGGCCATAAGCATTGCAGTGGGTGATCTTTAAGCTAAATGTCTAAGTTTAGGGATACCAGCAATGCTGCTGCCAGCTCTGTTCCCTTGCTTCAATGGACCCATCATGTCCTTTACTGGTAATACATTCATATTGTATCCGCAGATTTCTTAAAGTAGGTAAAATAGATACCCTTTTTCTTGTTAGACTGACCCTCAGTCTGGCTTTTCAGGGTTGTGGGGTAGTTGAGATTAGAAAGGAAGGGAATACATTTCAAAACCACTACACTGGTGGTGTGTTTCAGATCAAAGCCCACATTAACATTTGGTCCAAGAAATATCCAGTTTGACTTCTGCCTTTTTAGTTTTTGTCAGAATCAAACGAAATTTCTGGATAAATTTGAACATCCTGTTTTAACAGTTTAGGTAACTGATTTGTATCAGAGAACCTGTTTACTCTTACTCTCTGTCATGCTGCTTTTGTTTTCAATGAAGCAGTCACTTATGGTTTGCAGCACTGGACCTTAAACTCATTCAATATCTACAGACTCTGACTCAGTTACTTGGTTGTGCCCATGTATGTAAAATGTCCAATTCTGATGGACTTCACAAAATGCAGTAAAAATGTAGTGATATATGTTAGCATAAGAACAATAACAACAACAAGAAAAAAAAACAACCCTGGAGTTTTATCCCCAACCTTTTACAGTTTCTTTTTAACTCCACTAAGTTAAACTTCCTAGACCATCTAATTTTTGATAAGCTAAATTAGAATAAAATTCAAGAATATATCTGCTTTCCAAGGCAAAATGTCCTATTTTCCTTCCCAACCATTGCCAGTATCTCTTAACTCCCCACATGAAACACTTTTAATGGAGGAAAATTGTATTACCTATTTGTATTTTATTATGCATTCGACTGATGTATTTTAGCATTTTAGTGAAAGATCTAATTTTTCCTCAACATTTTGTACCTTTGAACCATTTTGATATGCAAGTAAGAAGGTAATGGGTCAGGGTTTTCAAGCAATGTCCTTACTGGGGGATGGTAAGCAAAACAATAGCATTTATTAATGACCAAATATTCACTATGTGTCAAGCACTATGCTGGCCTCCCATTAGGCAGTTATTACTAGCTGAATTACAAGTGATATTGAGGCCTGGCAACTATGCCAGAGTCACAAAACTGGTCACTGGCATAGCATTTGAGGACAGGTTTCTGGCTGTAACTTTCTCTTTGTGCCATGTCTCAGTCATAGAGTGAAGTGATATATGGATGACATTATCAAAGTGAAGGAAATTGTTACAGGCTTGGCTTGGGGAGGAGAATTGAAATAACCAATGTTCATTCATAAATTCAACTCAGAAATAAAGACCACTTTCTATAATCAAATTATGTTTGTTTTAGATATTGGATATTAATCAGTATTTGAGACTTTAGGGATTCATTATTATGTTAAATAATACATATTTTTCCCCAAAATCCTGGGTTCCATTTTTAGCATGTTTTATTTTCCTCTGATACATCAGTGCTTGAGAGGATTAATTGGGTCTGGTCATCTCTGACTGCATCCTTAAGTGCTGCAGTACAATGACTTGTAAAAATATTGTCAAAAGATAATGTAAATGACTGTTGGTGTGTTATGTGCTCATAAAAAAACAAAGTAGTATTAACTGCTTTGTAAATCATAATAGAAATCTGTGTAATAAATCAAATGCTGTCTAGCTTTTTTTATTTAGAAGAGCAATACATTTTTCATAAAATATGACAAAAAGTGCATCTTAGCCATTTTTAATGAAATGTTTCAATGTATATGAAAGCTTCTAGTTCAACTTGTACACAAAAAAATCAGCATGACTTATTTTTCCCTCCCCCCTTTTAGCATGCATACTGGATTTGTTATTTTTTTCAGGAAAACTGACAAGGAAAATTAGCAGGAATGTGTCTAAATTTTACAATAAATGATTTATTAGTACCATATATCTGGGTGCACATGTCCAGATTTGTACTCAAGTGATGTATTTATCTTAAAATTCAAATATTATTTAAAAATGCTATATGTAGATGTGTTTTCCCGTGTGTAGATCCTGTTCTGTATGTAGGATACACATTCTCTTGTGAAAAGCACATGAGTTAGCTTATCCCTCAGCTCTGTAGCTTTTCACCTGAGGGTGGTCTGCTGTCTGCCATTCAGCTCGCAGCTGCAAGGTCTGTCACTGCAATGGAACCACTTCCCTTTCTAGGACAGTTCAGAACCATGTTCTTGGTGTTCGCCTTTCTCCGTCTCCTGAATTCCTGGAGCAAACCTGTCACTTCCATACCACTGTCACCATGGATTAATTCCTCTCAGCTATCAAGTTAACACATAAGACTCCTTTAGAGAAGTTCTTCATCTTAAATCTCTTGCACCTTTTAGAACCTTTCCATCTATGTTGCCTCCTCCCCAAGCTCTCCTTGTAACTTAATCACATGGACAGGAGTGTCATAGCTTGGGTACAAAAAAGCTAAAAATGAAAGGAGGTGTGGTGCTTCTCTTTGGTATCCCAAGCATAGTTTTCATTGATCTTACTAAAATCTTGCTGTCATCGCTTCATTCTGCAGTGCAAAACCTCTTGCCCCATTCCTAGTCTCTTTTCCTGGAAATTGGGTTTCTCCAGGACCTTTACTTACACACTTTGTTTCTGGTACTACCATAGAGATTTTCTTTTCATTGTTAACCATGGCACTCCATGTTTTATTTCCTTGAAGTCTCTCTTGTCTCCTTCATCTTGCTTTTGTGTAGATGTTCCCTTTGCATTTACCATGCAAAGTCTCATTTTGATTTTAGTGCTAAGATGATCTTCAATGCTAAACCTTCATAAATATTCCCCATAAGATTTTGATGTCAGGTATGGCATATTACACATTTTCTATGCATGGCAGGGTGGAGGTCATAGTGTATGTAAATGTTGTGAGTTGATTTCCTGATTTGATCTTGCCTCTCTTGCTATTCTTTCCTGTGATCCATTCCCCTTCATCATGGATTTTTTTTTTTTTTTTTAGTTTTTTCTGTCCTTTGTGTCTACAGTAACCTTTTGCCAAGCATTTGCCTCGAAACCCTGCTTCATCTCCGGCTGCACAGGCTGAAGCTTCCTATTGTATTTATACTGAGTCGTGTATTCACAAAGCAGCCAGACAGACAGCATAGGTATGAGAGTAGTTACCTGAGAGTTTAGTCAAAAATAGAAATGAAAAATGGAACGTTTTTTCTGTACTTTTAATATTTTCATGTCTTTGAGGTTTTATAGAAACTATGAAACTTAGGGATAAAAAATTAACACCTTACAAAATGTTTGAAATTGATGACCTAATTTAAAATGTTAGTATCTTATGTCTCATCTTCACATTTTTGCCACTTTCTGTACCAAGCAAATAAAGAAAATATCACCAGACGAGTGTTCGTAGGTAGTGAGGATTCAAAACAGCACGGACACAGCACTCCTTCCACTCTTACTTTGGACCTTGTTTACCAACAAAATTTTCCTTTAGCTAGATAGATGTAAGTTAGACTTTGCTTTCCTTCCTCTGCCCAGTGACTGATAGAAGAGGTAAAGCAAATTTTAGGAAAGTCCCTTTTCCTGAGAGGCCATTGAAAAAGTGTATCAGCAGAAAAGGCAAGCTAGAAACTGCATATGTAGTTTGATTTGTGTATGGTAAGGGAAGGATGTGGCCATGGTCAGGGGGAATTTTGTTTTCCTTGCTTCCTCTAACAAATACCAAGAGATATTTTGTAATGAAATCCCAAATTCATTCACCCAGAGTAGTCAGTGATATTCCTCTGCAGCTTTGAAGGTTACACTCAGTTGCACCATTTGCAGGACATAAACGCTCCTCAGCTCCCTTCTCCTCACCAATGCTTACGTCCTGCTGAGTGTCCAGCAAGTCTAGGGGCTGAATGTGCCTTTCTGAATGTCATCAGCTCTGCCTTAGAGACATTAGCAGCAACTGACAGTGCTTTTCTCCTGGAGAACTGCACATGTTCACCTGGAATTGCTTTGAACCCATGGAACAATCTGTGACTGGTGACCAAGTTTCTGCAACGGTCAACATGCATGGCCTTTAAACTCCAAAGCAAATTTCCTGCCTCACATCTTTGCTACTTATTAGCTGTGTAACCTTGAACAGATTTTCTGTGTTTCTAAGCTTCCCATCTGTGGAGTAGGAATGGTATTTGATCTTCCCCAAAAAAGTTGTGAGCATTGAAGTATTCAACCAGATCATTAGAGTAAGGCTCTGCCATAGACTAAGAGTTGATAAATCTAAGTTATCACTGTGTTTATTCCTCAGAACTAACTGCCTAGGTCATTAGCTTCCCAGTGTTTTGATTTTTTCTTTCTCTTTTTTCTTTTTTTCTTATTTCATCCTCTGTCCCTTCTTGCTACTTATTGCCCTTTTTAAACACAGCATCTCATGTGGTGCCTAAGTCTTTAGTCCTTCAGAAGTGCTTATTTTTTCACAAAAACCATGCTGCTGTATGAGTAGTAATTGACCCTTTCTCAAACTTCATGGACAGTTTTTGGATGTCCTTTTTGCTTACATTATAAGCATGCACCTTTTCTTACTATTGCTTTTAACCCATTAATACTTTGAAAAAGTATTACAAAACTAACTACAAATGGCGCCTTGGTGCTTTCCATGAATTTACAGATAAAGTGACCAGTGTTAAGGTAACTCATCAGCCATTATCGCCATCTGTTGGTGGTGGTTGGAGTGGACTACACTTTGCAGAGCCTTATCTCCTAAAGGAGAACTTTAAAAAGCTATAGGTTCTCTTATAGGGAGGAGAGAAAATATAGTAAAATGTGCTAGTCTGTAAGAATATGCACCAGTACGCCTACGTGGAACTTCAAGTGATTTTAATTTTTCCAGCCTGTTTTTCTGCTTCTAATTTCAGTAGCGTGTGTTACTTTTGTAATTAATATAAGTTAACAAGAAAGGTAGAATTTAGGAGCAACTCAGTAGTGGAAGCAGAGGAGAACATTTTTATTAAGTGCAAATTAAAATGTTTGATTTTATATGATAGTAAGTGAAAGTGAAGATATAAGTGGAAACAGGAGAGAAATGAATAAAGCTATGGTATAAGTTAAATAAATTATAGTAGACTCCATGCAAAAGTTTTTATCAGCTATCTTCACTTTGCCCAGTGTGAGATTTTACTTGGTATCTTCTCCCTTTGAAATTATAATTATTTTACAGTCACGTCTTTTAATTGCTATTTATCATTTCACTGCCAAAGTTGCTTCTAGAGTGGATTATCTACTTCTGTCAAGAATATAATCTCAGTAGCTAGGATTATGGTCAGAGATGTATTACTGTGAAACTAAATATAACAGAATCTGTATAGATACATTATTTCCATAAGATTCTGTGACTTGCTTTCTTGGGTATTACATTTACCTTCCTAGTATTCTTAGAGTATCAATTCTATTAAATAGAATTTGTCCCAATAGATCGTGTATCCTTGTTCCTTAATAGTAATTTTTGAAAGGAAATTACACTGTGAATTGGAAGATGGAGATGAGAAACTCTGTTGCTTTATGAATTTATACCACGATATCTATTAATCTTGTAGGCATTGCCAAGCGCCAGCAGAATTAGATTAAATGTGAATTAATCCTCTGTTACAAAATCTTGCTGCAGGTAAAGCTAGCAAAGACTTTTCCATCCTGTTGCCCCTGAAGAGATACCATTTAGTGCATGACTCCTCCCCACATTCTGGATTGGGATTGTGCCTGGCCCTTTTCTTACATCACCAAAACTACTTCTGTGTGCTATTCCTCCGGTAACAGGAACTAAGCCAATTAGTACATGTGTGACAGTGTTAGAACTTCCCAGCTCTAAAAACTATGCTATGAACATTTTTATTGTACTTATGTGGGGCCTTGTATTTGATGGAAGCCCCCTGCCTTACGAAAAGGTTAACCAAGTGTACAACCCAAAACAAAATGTCTTACAAGAGGGAACCCCCTCTATACCTTTGGTTAACTGTAGTCAAGCAGCCTCCTTGACCCAGTTTCTACAGGATCCAGTATGCCATAGCCCCATGGATAAACTGAAAGCTGCTTTCTGACTTTTTGTGAAATCACAGTCTCTTATTCTTAACCCACAAATTGTGATGAAACCACAATGGAAAGTAAAGCTGCTAAAGTTCAGAAATGTCTCTTGCTTCTTTATCCGTCTTTTAATCATGAGCCACTTGATGATTTCTTATGTTAAAAACAAACAAAAAGTTGCTTGGGCTTGAAAATTGAATATTGCAGTAAGCAGTAGAAGAGGGTATCTATTCTGCTCTGCTTTTATATTCCAAGAATTTAAAGGAAATAATATTCCTCAAAATAATAAGTGCACTTAAGTGAGAAGTTAAATACTATTCATTTTTGAGCTTTGGGGTTTTAAACAAGGGGCTAGGCTCAAAACTTCTGTGAGTTGTTTCCTGACTTGCAAAAAAGCAAATAATACCTCATCAAATCACGAAGCTAAATGAAATGAACATGAAGAATACCTGGCTCAGTGCCAAGAACGTGAGTAGGAACTCAACAAATATAATCTTCCTGGTTTCTTATGAAATACTCTGCTGAATGGTTGAAAAGATTAGGAATGTTTTCACAGAAAATATAGCATTTCATCGTGTTCTTTAAGATCAAACATGAGTAGAATGGAGTAATAGATGAAGGAAACATGTTTAAGCAGTGTTTGAGTGCTGAATGCAGTACATAGGTCTTCTTGAAAGGGCTAGAGCGGGCGTGACGAGCTGCCAGGTGCCTCCTGGTTCTTTAGTGTTATAATAACAAGTGCTAAAGGTACAGGATAGTTTGTTACATATATTAACTGTATTATATATTTAATGTTCCCTAGCTATTTCCCCTTCACTCTGTGGCCCAGGCAAGCCAAAAGGTTAGACATGCCTGGACTAGAGGCTGGAAGCAGAGAGAACTATTCAGTATTTCTTGCTGAAGTCTAGATACAGTTCAGGGAAGGAATTTTGGAAATACCAAAGACAAACTAAAGCAGAGTCATTGACCCATGATGGACCAGATCCAGGGGAGGCTGATATGATGCTATCCCAAGGCCCCAGAGCTGGGTGGAAGGATGGAAAGTGAATGTAAGCATGCCAGGCGTGGCATCACATGCCTGTAATCCTAGAAAGGGGGGTAGGAAGGGATGGGGGTGAGTTGGGCAAGAAGATGGCAAGTTCAGGCTGAATCTGGGCAACACAGTGACTTAGTGAGACCCTGTCTCAATATAAAAAATAAAAAGGACTAGGCATATAGACTAGTACAGAGGCCCTAGGTTTGATCCCATTACTGCCCTTACCCCCAAAAAGAGGAGGAACAAACACCAGGAGGAAGAACATGGCATCATGCCGGGAGGTTCACTAATTAACAGCTGTGCTGCCAGTTGTGTTATAGGAAGGGAGGGTTAGAGATCAAATACCAAACTTGACAGAAATACTCTGTGAAGGAGGAAGAAGAGTATGAATCGGACCTTAGAAGTACATCCTGCAAGGGGGAATAAGATCCACAATAGATGGTCCCAGGCTCTACAGTCCAACAGAGGTGCAACTGGCATAGATATGGAAGAGAGGACTAATATCACCTGTGACAGATCAAAGCCAAGAGCAAAAGAGGGGTGGGAAGCATTGAACATCAGTGCTGCCAAGTGGTCTTTTCTGTATTCCCATATCTCTATGTCTTTCCTGTTTCCTGTCATTAAATGTTGAAGGCAGAACCAGGGCATTGAAGGCCACTGCTGCACCTTCTTCTAAATATCGTTCTGGTGGGCTCACAAACAGCCTTGAACACTGAGACTTCAGATAGACTCTTAATCTTTTATGTTTTCCAGTCTCCTTATTCTAGGTTGGATTCAGACCAACATTTACCCTTCTTTTTGGAAAGGTATTTGGCAGAGATACAATCTAAGAATAATTTCACTGAAACCCTGTGCAAGTGAGAGAGTGCCAGTAAATACCAAGTGTAAGGGCTGGGTAGATGAGTGCTTGCTCAAAAGTAGTCTTTATTTTTTTAAATTCATTTTAATGAGAAAAAAGATAAAACAGCAATGAAACAGTTTCAAAACAAGTTAGTAGTATGGTTACAATTAATACCATGCATATCGTTGTCTTTATAGTAGTTATTCAGAAGCAAACGTGCAGACCTGGTATCTTGTCTAAACAATATTACTACAAACTTTTATTCTCAATGAACTAAGACAAAGCAGCTATATATTTATCCTAGATATATGTATCCTTGTGTATACATATTTTTTTTCTTTTTGAAGTTTCTAATGCTAGGAGAAAATATCATACCATGTCTTATAAATAGATTGTAAATCAGACATACAGTGTGAATCATAAAACAAGAAGTATAATTAAACAATATTCAGAAAAATAATTAAATATTAATTAAAATTAAATTAAATATTTCTAAATGATATTCCAATATTCAAATCAAATCATGATTCCAACTTAGAGGCCAGAATGTTGTGGATCATATGTACAAACCTGTAATCAATTCACAGTACTCACATAGTATTTGAATAGGTAAATATATACAAAGATATCAACTAAGAAAAAATTTCCATGTAGTAAAGAATTACTAAGATTAAAATATAACATAAATACTGGAATGGCAAATATGTGATCAGAACCTCTAACATGTTGGGGATAGGGTATTGCAAAGTTCTAGTATGTCATGTACATGGACAGTGTCCATGATGCTTACTGGTGGCCAGGTGTCACTTGTGGGGCTAAGCTACTGCTATTTCCTTGATATCCACCCTATAGACCCAGACAGAATCATGACCCATAGGGTGCAGAAAAAATTCACTTGTAGAATATGCTGATGGGCATATTCTGCTCCTGTATATAAAGAATAGTTGAAAGACTGCTTTTGTATACCTCTTTTTCTCCTGTGTTTAGTTATTTGCCCTATTTTGTGGGTTCTTTCCATTCTCCTTCATGGAGTTGTGGTTATTTTGATCCTTCTCTAGAATATCTTTTAGTAAACTATGCAGGGTTGGCTTTGTCATCATGAAATTATTTAGTTGTTCTTTGTCCTGGAAATATTTCACTTCTCCATTGAACTTGAGTGAGAGTTTTGCAGGCTATTTCAGTCTGGGTTGGAATTTGTTTTCTTGAAAGACTTGAAGTACGTTGCTTCTTGCTTTTCCTGACTTGATGGTTTGTAAGGAGAAATCTGCTGTTATTCTAATGGGTTTACCTTTAAAGTGATCTGTTTCTTTTCTCTAGCAGCTTTTAGTATACTGTTCCCATGCTGAATCTGGGATATTCATTATTATATGTCTTGGTGTGATTTTAATTGGGTTGATGTTATTTGGAGTTCTTTATGCCTCAGTTCCTTGAATGTCAAATTTTTTCCCCATATTTGGGAAGTTTTCTGCTGTTACTTCTTCCCATGTTCTTTTTATATCATTTGTAGAGACTCTTTCTCATTGATACCTATTAGTCTTACATTGTTCATCTTTGCATCATCTTGCAGATGTTGAATTATTTTTTCTTGCATCCTAGTTGTTATTAACAGAACTTTTCTTACCTCTTCACTAGCTGCACTGGTGTCTTTGAGGTCTGAAAGTCTATATTCACTTTCACTGAAACAGTTTTACCAGCTTGTAATTGAGGTTTTAAGTTCCTGCATAGCACTTTGAATCTGCTTCATACATTCTATTACTTTCCTATATTGCTCATTCAAGGATTCCATCATTTTCTATTCTCTTTTTTTTTTTTTATCATTGTCTTTAGAAGCACTTAGTACTTTTTATTATAGGTATGGTTTCTGTTTTTACTTCAGAAATTATTTCTGGTCTGATTTTCTTTATGTCTTTCTGCAGTTGTTTACTTAAGATGCTGTTATTTCAGAGATTTCAGGTGTGTGATTTCCAATTTCTTCTATGCTATTGTCTCAAAGGCAGTCTTTAAATCACTGATTTTTTTAATCATTTGTTAATTTTTCAAAATGTTTTATAAGCTTAGTGACCTGTATTAATATTGTTATAAATTCTTAGAATCTCTACAGGAGATTGAAGGTGGTTTCTGAATGTGTAATCATTTGAACCCTAAATTATTTTCACTTCCATGACTATTTAGGCATGGCTACATGATCAACTGCACAGTGAAAATGGGGACAATAACCAGAGGAGAAAGGTGGCATTGACCATTAGTTTCTCCAGACAAATATGTTTCAACTGATTTCAAGGCATAAGAGAGAAATATATAACATTCATAATGATTTAAAATGTTCTATAGATACTTACATGTCCAAAGACTTTTAAAACCCAGTTCTCAAAACTGATCACAAGAAAAGAGTACAGGAGCAAATGTGAAATTTTTTAAAGTTAATTTGTAGCCAATTAGAATTCTGTAATTTTTATTTTGTAAATGAGGAAACTTGAGTCTCATATTCATGAAGTAAGTTATGCATAGCTCCTAAAAGTTTTGCCTTGGCTTTTAGGAAATTTTTTAAAAATTTTCCATAGGTGCCCTCCTCACTGCAGTTTTAGAAGGCAAAACTAGGTAGCAGTGCTTTTCCTCCAGGTCTACACTGTAAGAGGTCACAGGTTCAGTGCACATATTTAAAGTGTACACTACTTCACTTTCTGTAGCAGTGCACTAAGCTTTAATGTTCTACATGCTTTCCATCTCCTCCTACTTCCTAGGCACTTTAAGGCATCTAAGCACATTTCTCATAGATACTATCATAAAATTAATGTCTAACCCCATCCCTTATTCTGTATTCTCAGTGGTCCATTTCTTACATATGTGTTCATACATGCAGCTTGGTATACTGCATAATTACCACTGAGTTAGAAATTATGTAAAGGAGTATATCTATAAATAGTAATGCCTTTAGTTTAAAAAAAAAAAAAAAAACACTTTTATACCATTGCATTGAATCCTGTAAGTGTACATCTCCACCTTTCCATGACCAGATTTGACAGCTAAGTAGCACTGTCTATAGAACCAAAGTGAATAAAAAAATACAAGCAGCTTTTTCACCATTTTAACACAAAAAAACTGTGAGGGTCATAAAACATTAATAATGCTTCAGCCTTATATTTGGCTTTGCATTGGATCTAAAAACAGTGTTATTCGAAGAAAATGTTTTTTTATGAAGTTCATATTCCCTGTTTTTGTTCCAAGATTATCAGGTAAGTGCCTGTTCTTCAAAGCTAACCCAAAGATTCAAAGAGGAAGTTTAGTTCTATCTTTTTTTTTTTTTAGGTTAATTTTTTTAGAATTCCCATTGCCTGTCCCTTAGTAAAGAACATTTTGTACCTTAAAGTTTGCAGATGTCTTAAAAGTGTATGAGTTCTTTGTTACTAAGAGTTTTTTTTTTTCTTTTTTTTTTTCTTTTGCTTCTGTAGATATGGGAAGATAGTCTCCACAAAGGCAATTTTGGATAAGACAACAAACAAATGCAAAGGTATGTTTTTGTGGTGGATTATTTGCTAAATCATAGCTTTACACAAATGCAAATGGTTGAAGTTTTAAACCTGATCTTAGGTTTCAAAATTCTTCCCGTTTTACGAAAAACCAAGTCTTACATGTCACCCAGCTTCTGTCTTGCACAATACCAGCATCTTGCTTATGTCTGTTTTTGTCCCTCATTGAGTCTTGGCTGGAATCTTGACAGCTATGAGCCATTTGCCAGAATTCCAAGTTTGGCATCAGTAGAGTTAATGTGCACAATACCAGTTGGCATTTAGCCCCTGCTTTTAAAGGAGGAGTCGAGTTAGAAAATAGCTTTTCTTTCCTGAGCCTGAGGAGATTAGAGCTGCTTACTGAAGACCATTGGACTGTACTAAAGAACTGAAATGATTACATATTGTGCAAATTGGCTCTATTAATTAGAATAGAGTAGTTTTAAGCAGTACTTAATTACATGTTTCAATACTCACAATTGTTCTCTGCTGAATGCCTGTTGACAATATTGGCAGCAGGGAGGAGAGAACCATTTTCACTGACCAAATTTGTAGTAGGGAGGGGGAGGTCATGTGCCCTTTTGAAATATTCTGCTGCATTAATTTGATGCACTGACCTTCAGTTTTCTGTGTAATTAGGATGAGCTCATCTAGCCCCATGAACTGGAAGAAGAGATGTCTACAGTAAGCAGCACCAGTGCCCTACAGTTCTGAATTTAATGATCTAGCATCTTAACAATAGGCATGTGATTTCTAGCAAAAGGGAAGAATGGAGTCAGCTGACTTTGAATCTTAGCCACTGACCCCGTGAATTGAAATAAGGTTGACAGGAAGAGGCAGAGAAAGAAGGCAAATCTCCTCATTAATTACACCCTGGTTTTTCAAGTAGTGGTGAGGGGTAGTGGCTTAACATAGTCTCCAAAAGGCAATGAACATAAATGAACACTATGATAGGGCCTCTTCTTGTGAGTTTGCCATTTCCTTTAATCTAGACTTGAAGTGGTTCATTGTATTCCTGTCTGTTCATCACAGTGCCCAGATTTAAAGGCGCTATTGTGGCAAATATCTAAGCCCATGTTTAATCAACATGGCCTATTAAGGCAGTTTTGCCTTGGGACAGTGAATAGCATGTGCTTTATGGAGAGTGGTATCCAATAAATATTTAAAATGAATTAAACTAGAGAGAGTCAAATTGTAGACTGAAATGCATATACTTAGTTGCCAAGATTTGTCTTAATTAACATTTATAAATGATTTGTAAGCAGAAACACAGAAAAAGTATTTGGGTTTTATAAAGAAAAATAGACTCTTGCAGGCATAAAACAGAAAGCCAATCGCAAGCAGTAGTTTCAAACCAAGAGGGATGTCACAGTGCGTAAGTGCTTTTCAGCCTTAACCTTACCCTACTACTGCTCTTTACTTCCACCCCAGAGAGATTCTGCATGGCAGCTTAGCTGCTGAAAAGCAGAACTATCTGGGTTAAGCTAAAAACACGTCCAGAACCCCCCAGTTGAATTCCCATCCAATCTGCCCCCTGAAAACCACTATTACACCATCCTTCTCCAGTGTAACATGTTTTCTAACTTTTATCATCCTAGTAGCCAAAGCCAAAATAGAAAACATAACTATTCCCATGATTCAGTGACTATGTTGTGGGAGCAAGATAAACATATTTCTGGTCCTGGGATCTGCATTCTCCTGGAGAGGATGGTATCCTAATTAGGGAACCTCACCTTCAAAGACACTTTGATACATATTTATAAATTAAATACATAGACCCTACATAATTTATGTTTCATGGTCTTATATTTAACATTGTGTGGATGATACAAAAGAGCTCAAGGTTCTATGCTTGCTTGTTTTGTTTGTCTTCAGCAAATGATTATGAAATGTTATAGCACAGTGACCTTCAGCAATGGCCAGAAAGGGACAAAAACAATTAAATGAAACACAATAATAATTTTCTCTTAATAAAAAAAAAATAGGTTAAAGAATGCTCAGATTCCAAGAGTAGGAGGTCACAGCATCAAGTACAATGACATAACTGAGATCTCCTTATTGTAACTTATTAACAGTAGCATAAGTGGTGAGAAAATTTTAAATATCCATCAGTAGAGCTATGACATTTCATTTTATTTTGTCCTTTCTTTCTATTCATTTATTTGTTTATTGAATGCAGGATCTCATTATGCAATTCTGACTTATAGTGATCCTCCTGTCTCAGCCTCCTCAGTGCTGGAATTACAGGCATGTGCCACCACACCCAGTTTCAGGGCTGGCACAGCATGCCCAAAATTCCTGTGGCCAACATGGCATTTGGTACCAGTGATCAAACTTGGGTCTTTGTGCTTGTCAGGCAGGAGGCTGAGCTGTCTCCCCAGCCTGAGCTATGTCATTTCAGTGTTAGCAGGCTATTCACATGTGTTCTGTAAGAGTGGGGTGGAATATATGTGCCTGTGTATCCATAAAGTACGTTACATATTAGCTTTAACAGCAGTTTTCTAAACAGCCTCCCAAACATGTTTAACCTGATTTTTAAGCTTGCAGCTGAGTAGCATTCTCTTCTTTGGTGTGGACATTCCCCTCCTTCTAGTCCCCATCTGGCCGTTTTTCTGCTGTCTAAATCAAATTAAATCTCATTTCAGTCCAGTTTCAGGTCATGTAAGGAAGTTGCTGTTGTTTCTGCTTTAACGTTCATCTCTCCTAAAGTATCTATTTCTGTAATTGATAATCTATTTATTACAACTCATCTGTTACCAGGCAGTATTTCTGATGTTAATGCTGTAGAATTGACCAGACTATTTAGGACACCTTAGACTTGATTTCTTTTTTTGCTGTATATTTGTATATTTTGACAGTACTGCCCTGTGTCCTGAATTATATTTCTTCATGATACCTGGAAATCAGTGATAGGACTGGCTCCTCTTCTATACAACCTCCAAATGGTGCTTTTCTTTTCCAAAATACACTTACTAAATTAATTCTGTAATAATTGATATCAGTTCAAAGAAAAAACTTTGATAATTTGCCTGAGATCCTGTTCCTTTAAACTGTGTATTTTGTACAGCAACCATTTCTCAATAAGTTAAGAGTTATCATAATGAGAAATCTTTGGTTGTCTGTTTTACTACAGCGATTCTTACAGGATGTGTTGAGAGGTGTGGGACTGTTTGCACTTGGCTCTGCAGGTTCTGTTCTTTGTGTAGTTTTTCTCTCTTGTGACTTGTTACTCATTTTCACTGCTAGATGCCATCCAGGTGCTTACTTTGCAGCCCTGTCCTCACCCCAGACACCTTTGTCCTAATTTCCTGTTTTGATTTGTTGTGAGCTAAGAAAACAGATAACCAGCTCATTAAAAAAATGTTTGGGAAACTATAGATAATAAACTCTAAACCACAATCTCTCTGGTGGTGGTTGTGTATTTTGTTATGTTGCATTTTGTTTTCATACTTTAAAGCATGAATTTCCCAAACAACTGTTTTGGGTATGTGGAAGCATTTTCTTTCTTCCTTATTTTGAGGGAATGTGAGGAGCTGTATTTTAAGTAAATGAGTGAATTTGAGCAGGTACTGAAATTTAGATATATTTTAGATATCTAATGGTTATATTGTTTGAATTTTGAAAAGTAAGCTTCAGTTTACCACATAAACATAATTTTTGTGCCTGTCATTTTTTAGCTCAGTAAAGATGGCTTCATCATTGGCACCATGTCATCAGAAACACTGTTCCTCTGCAGTTGTTTCCTGTTCACAGGACTACATTATTTTAACAGTTGATTGGCAGCTTAGATGCTATTTTTTTCCAGTAGCTTCAGGACCCATGAGAAGATCTGGAATAGGGCAAAGCTGTTCTCTCCCACCCACCACTTTGAAGGGAGTGTCCAGTGAGGGGTAGATGGCGAGGAGGAAGACCCAGAAAAACCACTGGGTGGCAGCTCCAAACCCCTGAACTCTCAGGGATGTTGTCATTTCTGTTACCTACTCAGAGCCCAAGTGAACTCATTCTTTTGCCTTTTATGTCATAAAGAAATAGTGTAAAATGAAATGTACTTTGCTTTTCAGGTTATGGTTTTGTCGACTTTGACAGTCCTGCAGCAGCTCAGAAGGCTGTGTCAGCCCTGAAGGCAAGTGGGGTTCAAGCTCAGATGGCAAAGGTGAGGGCGAGCTTTGCTTCTGGCACTTAATGTAGTTGCTATCTCCAACCCTATCTGTATTTGTCGTTCATCCCAGCAACCATGGTTCCTTTTGATTATCAGTCCAGTGCCTCTGAAAACTCAGCAGTACTGATTGCAACAAACACTGATTTATTCTTTTAATGTGTGAAGCATTTTTAAATGTATACAATTTAAGTGGTATATTATGTAACCACATAAGCAGATGGAAAAATAGCGTGAAATTTTTCTCAGATAAGCAGGTACACAGCAGTCTTTAAGATCTGATTTTTTGTTTTTCTTTTCTTTTTTGGCTGGCTGAGGCTGCCTTAAGGGCAGGTCTAATGCTCTTTGTGGGGGTGGGGATTGAACAGCTGTCCCTAAAGCCTGAGAGACTTTGTCTAGTCATGTGCGTTAACCTACTGAGTTATCTGGCAAGTCCCTAAGATCTCTTTTCTTAAAAAAATAATTTTAAAAATTCAGTACTCCAGCAATAAATCCATTTTAGGTGAAGTGTAAAAGGTAAGTGTTCACAGCACCTTTTCTTACCATAGGGATCATGTCTAAGGTCTCACTCACACATGCTAATCAAGTGCTCCACCATGAACCACATCCCCAGTGCTGGTTGCTCCTTTTTCTAATTTTTAATTTGAGACTGGGTCTTATTCTTATTTTGAGGATGATCTCAAAAATCACAGTCCTACTGACTCAGCCTTCCAAGTAGCTAGGGTTACCGGCATGCACCACAATGCCTGGCTAGAATGGCATGTTTAGAAGGAATATATGACTGTTACTTACATTGATTTACTCATGCACAAATGCATAGTTTATAGATACGTTTTCCTACATAATAGACATAATTTTTACTCATTTATATGATATAAATCTACTCTTTAGTAGTTTTACAAGGACTTTATCCAAGATTTATTCCTAATGAATTTTTGGCATTCTAGATGAGGAATAATTCTGAAAAATTCTCTAAGTAAGGCATATGTCTGACTATTCAAATCTTATAAAGTACATACTGTAAGTTTTATGCTTAATTCATATTTAACACATGCTTAATGCAAACATTATACTTAATGCATAGTATATGTGAACATTGACTACTCTAGTACACATGTTTTCCTTAAACATTTTTTTCTGATTATAGTTCTCTCTAGGATTTTTATCTAACACCCAGAGCATCATAATTTGTGAATGTGAATGAAGTTATCCAGCCAGTCATTGTCTTTTTTTTTTTCTTTTGGCTTAACAATATAACTTGGATTTTTTCTCATTTTTTATTATTTTTAATAAGAAATAATGCAAGTTTCAAAACACATTAGTACATTTCCAATATTTAATGCAATGTATATTGTTGTCTTCATAGTAGTTATACAGAGCACAAGATGTAGACATGATAATTTTTCTAATTATTGGTACAAAATGTTCTTCTCATTGAACTAAGAGAAAGTATTTATATGCATAATCCAGTGTTCCATAACTGCAGTGGGTTATTGGCAAAACTGGCAATGTTAGAAGCTGTTGATTTAAGGCTTTTACATCTCACATACTAATCTAGCTTTACGTCTTATGGCGCATGGTTAAACTTTGCTGCTGAGTGGTTAAGGGCAAGTTAAAGCAAGACCTGTAAAATAAAACATGTAACTTTTTTATCTCCCAAGGTCAGTCAGATCCCCTCAGGATTTACTTTTAAACCATGTACAGTACTTTGTAGATCTGTTGTCACTGTCAGCCATCTGAATGAGTCACAGCCATTGCTTAACCAGTTTGCTCTCTGTGAAAGCCTGAGAGAATGTTTTCTCTCTAGGTGACTCTCATAGGTACACTGTGTATCTTCAGTCCCCTTCTTCTATAGCCCCATAGTCTCCTTTAACAGAAAATTTGAGAAACTGCTGAGTTACAGGATGTTATACCACAGGTTCTCTTATGTTCTGAGTCCTCACTAACCTTGAAGGGCAAGGGCCAAAATACTGGCAATCCTTGTAACCCTTCTTTTTTCCCTAGTTTTTGGTCTGTAAACTTACATTCTTAACCCTCCAGAAGAAAGCTTAGTGATGCTATTACTCCATAACGTAGGTGCTTGAGCTTACTATCACTGTCTTTCTGAATATCAAACATCTTACACTTAGAATCAGTATTTTCTGTCATTGATACTCTAATAAATCTCTATAGAATGTGATAAAAGCAGTTACACATTTTTACATAGACATTTAGAAATCTAAGCATATACAAAATTGTAGTCTGTGAATCCTACTGTATTTTTTCTAGTCTCTTACTCTCATTTAATATCTTTTTTGTTTTTTTGTAAACCAACGATTTACTTGAGAGAGTATAGCAGTAACTGAAATTACATTAGAAGCAGGTCTAAACGACCAGAATGACAGGCATTCCAGGCATAGTTTTAAGTGTTACACATTGCTGCCCTCATTGTGATAAACCTTTTGGAGATTCTTAGGACCATTATCTAATTCATCCTGTGCATGGTTTTGCTCCTGCCATGTTTCCTATGTTTTCTGTTTGCAGTCACTTCGTTGCTTAACCCTTAAGTCCTTGATTTCCATTCAGGTGTGTTATGCCTCTCCATTTTTATTTCTTTTGAGTTCTTACACTAAGGAGACTATATAATATTTACACATGTAGGTCTGTTTGATTTCACTTATGAGTGTATGTTCAAGATACATCCACTTATATATGAAGTCCTTTAGTTTATCATTCTTTATAGCTGAGTAATATTCCATTGTACAAAAATACTACATCTTTTTCAGCCATTCTTCAGATGATGGGCATTTTGGTTGTTTCCAAGATTTGGCTATTACAAATTGTGCTACTATAAACGTAGATGCACAGATATCACTATGATATCATGTTTTCGGTTATTCTGGGAAAATTCCCAGTAGGGGGATAGCTGGATTGAATGGCATTTCCAGCTCTGGTTTTTTAAGGAGTCTTCACACTGTTTCCCATAACGGTTGCACCAGTCTGCATCCCCACCAGCAGTGGAGAAGTGTTCCTTTTTCTCCACAGCCTCTCCAACATTGTTTTTGGTTGATTTCTTTATAATAGCCATTCTTTCTGGGTGAGATGGTATCTAAGTGATGTTTTGATTTGCATTTCATGAATGACTATCAATGTGAAGCATTTTTTCATGTATTTATAGGCTTGTTGAATTTTTTTCTCCGAGAAGTGTGTATTCATCTCAGATGCCCATTTCTGGATTGAGTCTTTGAATTTTGGGACCCTAATGTTTTTTAGTTCTTTATAAATTCTAGATAGAAGACCTTTGTCTGAATACTCATTAGTTTGATTTTTTTTTTTAATTTGTGGGTTGTCTTTTCACTCTGTTGGTAATTTCTTTTGAAATACCAAAAACTTCTTATCCAAAGGAGGTCCCAGTTTTTGATTCTTTCAAGTGTTGAACATGCATTTTGATTTTTGTCCATGAACTGTTTGCCAACCCCGATGTATTCAAGATTTCCTCCCACTTGCCTTTCTTTTCACATTAGGTTCATCCTCTGAGTTAGACAGTTTAAGATTCCTATTCCCTATTTCAAAAGTCAGGATCTTTAAATAGATTTGATGAATTCAGATAAGCTGGCCTTGCATGATCTGAAATCATAATTCTAAATCTGAAGGGACCTCAGACTGTACACCTCTCACACACTTTCAAATAGGAATGATCTTTTTATGAAGAGGAACTGAGATTTAAAGAAGAGAGTAACCTTTGAATTTGCATACATCTCCTAAGTGTTTATGGTTTCTAGTAGACATTCCATTATATACTAAACACATCTAAAAATATGTCAGCTAAACTGCTACTTATCTTCCATCTTCATTGCCCAAGCATAAGTTTGGGTTATGTCCTAATATCTAGTACCTGTGGCACTAGAAGGTATTTCTATGCAGATGTTTATATGACTATGGACTGTTCCCCCCATCTTTGGTTCTTTAATTGCTATGAGAAAGTCTGAAACTTGGCAGTTGGCCATGTTGAATAATATTACCAAAAGAACAATAATTTAATGTTATTTGGATTCATAAAGTACAGGAAAAAGTAATATTATACTGTCCTCTGCTACTTGTGAATGACACTAAGTTATCATTTCCTACTAAGCATTCATATATCCATACGGTTTATGACAGGTTAAAAAGCTCTACTCAAAAGATAAATTATCTTCTATGACCTAAACCATACCAGCTCAGGGCTACTAAAGAATGTGTGTGAAGCTACCGGGACAGAGATTTGCTTCAAATAAGAGAATGAGCATAAAGATTTCAGGAACTAATAACTGAGCTCACTTTTCTAAAGTAATTCATGTTTGAAACTACATTGAAACTTAGTGAAACTGTAAATAACAAACATCATGTTTTCAGATTACTTGCCCTTCAGAGAGACAAATTTCCTGTAGTAGTGTTGAAAAACAGTAAGATTTAAATATATTATTAATGTGCTCTGCATAGCAGCTGGCAGATCGCTTGACCTATAGCTTTGCAAACATGGGTGACCAGGCATTCTAGCAGGACCTTTGGTACTCATGTAGTCTTTCATCCACTCTGTCTGTCCCACTCAGTGTGCCAGCTCCTGCTTTCTCTTTGGATAAAATCTAGGGCAGGTGCCATGACTACTTTGGCCACTCTGATTACTTCAAAAAGTCTCTTGCTTCTTTCATGTCACATTTTGGTTGGTTTGGAGGATTTTGGGCTGGTTTGGTTTACATCTCTTCATTTAATGTAGATATCTTTCAATACATTTTTAGTTATCTCAGTCTGTATTTACATTGTTCAGCCTCAGTATACTTTAAGATGTTGTTGGGAAAAAGCTTCAAGCTACAGGTACATTTCAAATACAGTATATAGAATGTTGCAGTCATGGGCTGAGGTCTGAAACTGCTGAGAGTCCATGGAAAGGATGCATGCCTTGGCTCTTACTGTGCATACCGTAGCAATTATTTTCTGATGACTGTGTTGAGTGTTTGGTGAAAAGGACAGGAAGCAGTATTTTTAAGTTTACCAATGTGATGTATTGTATGTATACATTCACCCAGAGATATGTTATGAATATATACAGTTACATTTTAGGAACTTGTAGGAAAATAATTTTAGTTATAGTTTGGAAGATTGGTTGGGGTTGTGACTGTAATACATTATTTTTTCTCATTTAAAATAATATGAAATATTTTAACAATTTGAGGCTGAATATCTGCTTTTCAAGAATATTGGTAGTGTAATATGCTTGTAATTTCAATATCTAATCCTATTTAGTTGACAAAAATTGTGAATATTTACGTAACAATAAAGCTTATCCCTTCTTTTAGGTCAGGTTAGCAAGCTTATAGTGGAATGGATATATAATTTGTTTCTTTTCTATTTCTAAATCAGGTATTCCATCAGCTCCCTGGTTGTGGTTTTTAACCTCTCCATGATTGAAGAAGGATAGGAAAGTTTGTTGACCTAAGAAGATGTAATAGCATGTTGATTTATCTGGCCAGGCAGCAAGGTGTTATGCTTCAGGCTTTTTTCTGAACTTTCTTTTCAGCCTCTTTTTTTTTTTTTCTCTTTTTGAGACAGGGTCTCGCTATGCAGTTCAGGCTGGCCTTGAGCTCACTTTTGTAGCCCAGGCTGGTCTCGAACTTGCACCAATCCTCCTGCCTGAGCCTCCCCAGTGCTGGGATTACACTTGTGCGCCACCACGCCCAGCTCTTTTCAGCCTCTTGAAGCTAGAGAATAATTGTCTCTGGGCTCACACCCTCAGTTCCTGATAATGGGACTTCCTATATTAGGCCTATTCTACTGGGATATCCCAACCTCTCCTAGGTAATCTTACTCCCACCATAATCGAAGACCCATTTCTCCCCGCATGGCCTTCTTCAAATCTTCCTTGGCTAGCCACCCTTAGGATAGCAGTTACTTCCCTACCACATTAGTAGACCCCTTCAACTGGCCTTTCTCCTTTTAGAGCACTCAACTTTTGAGATACACAGTGCACCCCATGAGACATGGATCAAGCTTCCTGACTGATTTGTTGAATCCACTGTTGCTTGTCTGGTGATGAAAAAGGATCAGCCAGCATGCTGAGACTCGCTTCTCTCCACCCAGATGCCCATTCTCAGCTTGTCCAGTCCCTTGAGATAAAGGAGATGGGCTATCAGCTAACAGTCCCAAACCAGCTCTCAGCCAGCTCCTGGTAGGCTCTTTCATGGTTTGCTTTCCCACTTGGAAATGTGGGAGCTCCTGGCCCCTGCTTTTTTGTGGCATGTGCTGACATAGAGTTAGAAAGAGAACTTTTTTAGAGTATTGCCCTGCTCACTTATCTAGGCTTTCTTTCCAGTACCTGTCATATTGAGCAGCATACTACCGTAAGTATAGACATTACAATGCATCTAGTTAAAGAGAGACTGGGCATGGACTGGCGCTGTATGACATGTCATGGGTGCTCTTTGAATGCCAGCTTCCCATGAGTTGATAATGAGCACTCTTCACAGCCCTCCTTAGTAGGCTTTGTGCTGCAAATTGGCTAGGAGAAATGATCCTTTCTTCTGTCATCTGTGGGGAAGAGCAATATGCAGGTTCAGAGGTGCTGGCGATGAGCCAGCGTTCTGCAAGTGCAGGTCTCTTCAGGCCCCTGTAGAGTGACTTGATTCTTGGAACTGATTTCTCTTTTATGCGATCTTAAAGTTACAAAATACATTTTAAATGCTCATGGATCTCTTGTACTCTGCCACAAAATCATGGATTTAAGTGTCTGGACTTATTTAACCTTCATATGCTGTCAGGATGAAGGAGAACCTACTACATATGCTTTAAAGAGATTATTTTTAATGGAAATTTAGGTGGAGCTCCTGTGTTGAGTAGTAAAGTACCTACCACTCATCTGCTTTCCACTACTGAATTAATCTTGTCATGTGCTGAAAATTCCACACAGCGAAGCCTTGTTTTCTTAAGAAATTAGAAAAAAATTAAGGAGCATTTAGTTGTGAAGAGGTAGAAGTGTTGTGTTGTTTGATACATTGGTTAGCTGGGTTGTGAAATGACCCCATACATACTCAAAGCAGAATTTCAAAACTGCTAGTAAAAAGCATTTGAGACCAGTAATTGTTCCTTATTCATCTCGCAGTTTTTAGTGCCTTGTTTATACCTGCCATAAGATAGACAATATATTTGTTTTGTTGATAATCAAATAAGTCAATTAAGGGAGAGGAAAACTTTTAGACAAATATTAAAAATTTTAAAAGTAACACTTAAAAATTCTGTCCATAGAGTATCCCAACAAAATTTATCAAATAAAAATGGTCTTGGGCCTTTTGAAAAGCCCATGTATGTAAATGTGGGAGATGTTTCAAATGAATACATTTTCAAATGTAACACCCAGATTCTATAAAAAGAAAAGAAATGAAGCTCAGGTAACAAGATAAAAAAAAATAATAATAATACAAAATGTGAATCAACATTGATGTTCCCTGTTAATAGAGAGACTTCTCTAGGCCTTTGGGACCTAAAGCTTGCTGGGGTCAAGAGATCATTTGATGTATTTGGTTAGTGGTCATCTCACTCATTTTTCCAACAAATCAGTAGTCAAGCAAGCAGGACTTTAATCTCCCTTCCGCTCCCAGGCCCACTGTGATCCAAGCAGTTTGCAGTCACGTGCCCATGAGTAGCTATCTGCTGGTTGGTGAACCTATTCAGCACAAGAGAAAACAGATGTCTGCTGTTCCTGCCAAGTCCCTTTCTTGCATTTTAGGAACCAGTCCACACGCACAGGGAGGTTTCTGTTAATTTCTTTCAGATGATGACTTGAGTGCTTTACACCATGTGGGACCTCTGAGCTGTGCTTTTCTACTCAAGTGAACATTAGTAGCCGTTTATCCTTCTCACGGCCAATGTGGGTTCTAGTTTTCCACTTGTTAGAGAAGCCCTTGAACCTTCTGTGCCTAGGGACCCAGAGAGGCCTGCTGGTGCTGCTTTTGTTTGGGCCACCCGTAATAGACAGAGTAACTTTTTTCCAGACAGCAACTTATTATCCAGACATAATAAAACAGAATTACTGTTGTCACTGGTTCTAAAGAAACTAAATTATCCTTATTGAAAAACACTACCAGTGACTTCAAGGATTATACGTCCCATTCACTACAAATGTATAATAATGAGAATGCGTGGACCCTTTGAGGATTAGATATTTTTGTGACTAATGCTGCCAGTTTAGCATTACTTCCCATTCCTTTGTGTTTTGTTTTTAACATTAAAGTCATAGGGCCAGCCAGATAGCTCAGTGGACTGAAGTGCCTGCTTAGGCAGAATTCGGGGTCTGGGTTTGATCCCTGGTGTGTCCCTGCCCCCAGGGCTTGCTGAGACAGCAATTAAGACTGCACATGGTTGTGCATGCCTGTAATCTCAGTGTTTGGGAGTCTGAAAACAGGAGGATCACTAAGTCTGATCTATATAGTGAGATCCTGTAGACCCTGTACTAAATACATATTGTTTTAGATACCATGTCTTCATCTTGCCCTCTAAATAACTACTACAAAGACAACAATATGCAATGTATCAGTCATTGTAACTGTCCTACTAACCTGTTTTGAAACTTTTCATTGCTATTTTTTTCTCATTAAGGTGAATTTTTAAAAAAGAAAAATAAATGGATAAAGTTGTTACAACGTTGTGAGCATTGCTTATAGTGTAGATTGAGCATTTGGAAAGAAAAATAGTAGCATTACTTCCAGAGATCAACCCACATAGAAACCTGACAGGACTGTTGCAGTAAAAACAAGTGTGGAGGGTTGATGACATAGCTCAGTGACTAAGCGCCTGCTTAGGCAAGCACAGAGACCACATGCCACAGCAGCCCTACCCCCGGGCACACTGACACAGCCAAGACGAGGCATGATGGCACACATCTGTAATCCCAGCGCTGAGGAGGCTAAAAATAGGAGGATCACTATGAGTCTGAGCAGCTTAGTGAGACCCTATAGCAAATACTTTTTTTAAAAAAACGTGGAAAAAATAGTAAATATTCATATGCATTAGCCCACTCTATCTCATTATACTCAACAGATTTTAGAGCACAGTTTCTTTGTATATCCTGATTTTTAATAATTTTTAAATTTTTGTCTTAATTGGTAAAGTTTCACATTTAATCAGTGTCAATTTTTTTTTTTTTTTTTAGTATTTTAATAATAGCAAATGAAAACAGGTCTTGGAAGTAGGACCTATTGTTACCTCCTTTTAAAAAATAATCGATATATAACAATTTTCTTATGAGAGCTCTTAAATATTAGTCACTGAGTTCTTCATAATTACAATTTTAAAAATAACATTTTTATATGTTGCTATTGTAAAAATTTTCATGTTATATCTTTGCTCAATGAATATTTTACAAATGAATATTTTAATAACCTTTAAGGAGTTCCCAGGCTTATTCTAGATCTGACTAAGAATGATTTAGAAATATTTCTAAGATAAGTTGGTTGTCTCACTCCTTTCCTGCAGTGCCTCCAAAGCCTTCCCAGTTTTAAAGATGTGGCTTTTAGACTGCTACTCCTATTCCCTCCTATTCCTCACTGTCTCTCAAAAGACGTAAAATCATAAGACAAGTGGGGCTTAGCTTCCTGAACTGTCAATGCTGCTTGCTGGTGTGAAGTCAAAAATACTGTTTCTCTACTAAAACCAACTCTTTTTTAGTAGAGAGTGGATTGCAAAGTTGACACGATCTCCCTCTCCTTTTATTCCTTTTCTTCTGGGTTTTTGTTGTTGTTATTTTGTGCTTATATTTGTATTTTTTAACATAAGTCTTCCAGGAAACTTTGCAGTTGAGGAAGGCTATTTTACCCTTTGCCTGCAGACTCTGCTGGACACATTGCTGATAGCACTTGACCAGTGAGAAATAAGCATCAATGCCTACAAAAACTCAACTTCTCCAGCAGTCTTTCACAGTCCATTTCAGCCTGTGGACCTCTGCTTGTGTCCTGGTCCCATAATATCTGAACACGATATTCCTTCATCTCCCGACAAGAATCATCCTCTCTCTGGGCCTCCCATTGTGATTTTCAGGACCCAGCTTTTGCTACATGTGTTTCTGTCTCTGCTGTTTACTGTAAGTGGCTAGAAGCTAGGGCTCAGGTCAGAGTTGGTTTACAGCAGCAGATTGAGATGCACTGGAAATGTCCTTAAATGAAGCCCAGTATGCCTTCAGGCCAACTTTAGGGTAAAAGGACTCTATTTATATTGGCTGGACAAAATCAGATTTCTATAGTGAAAAGTACCCCCTTGCACTTTAAAGGAAAGCTTTGGAGATTTGGAAGTTAGGGCGAATGTCACAGCAAACCATGGAGCTGTTCAATCATCAAGGTCAAGTTGACAGAAGCCAAAGGAAAGTGGAAAGAAGGAGCTGAAAATGTATTATTGCTTTTCCATTTTGAAACACTGTTATTGTCCTGTATCTGTTTTTGCTCATTTTTAGACATATTTTACATAATCAACAACGAAAGGTTTTGTTAAACATAAGGTAATCAGTGGTACCACACTGAACTGACCTAATTCAACTGAAAGCAAAGATAGTTGATATTTTTATTTTGCATATGAATGGTTAGAGTTTTTATCTTATTACTGAGCATTTGAAAAATTGAATTTTTTTTCTTGGACCTGATTATATCACCCTGAGGAGTAAGGTCTGGAGCAGTCAGTGCCCTGTATCTTTATGACAGTTCTGGTTGCACAGATCTGCCTTCCTCTGTCAGATGCAGGAAGTTGTGGAGTCAGTGCTTGTTGCTCATAGCTCTTTCTCTTTGGTAACTTTCATTCTTGGAAATAGAAGGGCACTTGCCATTCTCTATGCCAGATTGTTGTTTATTTATTTATGTACTTATTATGGCTCTGGAAATCAAATCAGACTTCTGACATGCTAGGCAAGAGATCAACCACTGAGCTACCCTGCCCCAGCCATCCAATTATTGTTTAAATAGGTCTTACCAGCTAAGCATGGCACATTTGCAGATTATTTAAAGGAAAATTCTCATTTCAGATTAATGCTAGGATACAATGGAAAAACAATATACAAATTCAGACATATTTTTAAAGGACCATATATTTCAGAAATCTAGAAAGTTACGAGTGTGCATAAACTAAATGACCAATTAATGACTCTGCAAATAATGTTCATTGAAAAAAGTCATACGCTTCTATATATAAAGGTATAGTTTTTTAATAAGACCAAAGGAAAGGCTGATTTTCAATTAAGTCCGTGCTAATCACACAATTGCACATGTGAATTTGGACTTGGTCAGATTATTTCAGTAGTCAGGCAAGGCTTTTCCGCAACATTTCCATACCATGCTCTTCATAAATGTATGTAACAGTTACTTGTTCTTTATAAATTGGTGCTGGCTGACACTATCCTGTCAGAGGAAAGTTGTATGGGAAGTGATCTAAGGATTTTCTCTAATTTTTATACCCTTTAGTCATCTGGACACCTTATTAAATGTAATTTCTATGTGCAATATAACAATCACTGTTGAATATCTATCATCTTGAGTTTTCTTAATTATCATTATCTAATGTCTTTGCTATTATTTTTCTGTTCTCATTAAAATGAATTTTGAAAAAATAATTGCAGTATCTAATTCTGTAAGTCTGAGACAAGGTCCAAGATGCAGCATTCATAATAACCTCCCAGGTAGTTTCAGCGCTACTGGCCCTTTGGTCACCCTAAGGGTGGCAAGGATTTTACAAACCTGCCCTTCCACTCTCAAGGTCAGCTTTTCTACTATTCTATAATTTGCTCTGCCCAAAGGTCTTATCTTATAAACTTGGAGTTTCTTGTTTTGGGTTATTAGCAGTGCCCCTTTTTCTTTGATGATCAGTAGTCAGGAACTATGAGGACTCTGCTGTAAGACAGGCAGGACAACTTGCACAAAGTGATACTGGACTTTGCATGAGTTGATTTGAATCCTTCATGTATCTCTACTGAATTATTAGCAGTAATGGCCTCCTGAGCAATAGCATGCCTGAAATGGGCTCCTAAAAATAGCAGTGGAAGAAAGGTTGGTTATTTCTGGAAACACTACAAACTACTGAAGGTTGTGGTTTCATGAGGGCATTCTCTCCAACTTAGTGGTGCCTGCCAGCAGCAACCCTTCCACATTTGCTGGCAGGGGCTCTGGAGGATCATGTCTGCCTATCCGGCCTAACCTGGATATTCCATAGACTCTGTGGCCACATGAGGTAGTACTGTAGAAAGACAGCAAGAGAAGTATTTGTATAAAAGTATGTGTGTTGATAACAATACCATCACTCCTGTTGGAAATTGATAAGTCAATTTTCTGTTTTGCTTTAGCAACAGGAACAAGATCCTACCAACCTATATATCTCTAATTTGCCACTGTCCATGGATGAGCAGGAACTTGAAAATATGCTCAAACCCTATGGACAGGTAATTTCTACAAGAATATTACGTGATTCCAGTGGTACAAGTCGTGGGGTTGGCTTTGCCAGGTAAGCACACTGCCCTCTCTATTATATCAATGACACTAATTCTGCTAAGTTATCTTAGAAAACAAAAGTTGACCAATAAGAGAAAATTAGCTAGAGTTATGGGATCCAGTCACACCATGAACTTATCATGTGTAAGTTTACATGTAAAATTTTTCAAGTCTTTTGTGTGTTCACTAGGACTCCTGCCTAAGTACACTTAATTTTGATTGGCTTCCGCCGTGAACCTGTCACATGAGAAGTAGCTCTGAAAGTATTGTCTTTATATTTTATTTGGGATTCTTCTAACTTCTTGAAAATAACAATAAGTCTCCTAAGTTTTGCAGGCAAATTAGTATGTTTTTTTTCCTTGGGATTGAAATTTGAGTTATCACCAGTGAGGTAAATTAGATTTTTAAGTTAAATATTTCAAACATTTTAATAAGTAAGACAGGGCCAGGGATATAGCATAGTAAGTAAATAAATAAACGTGAGATAAAAATTTCATACCTAATCAGTACATAAATTTAGCAACTATTAACATTTTATAATTCATGCCTCAATTTTTTTAAGAAATAAATTTTTCAATTAATTTTTAATGCCTTACTTCCTAGAACAGGTTCTTGAGCTTTATTTTTATTGTGTTTGTGGTACTGGGGATCGAACTCAGGACCTTGTGCTTGCCAGGCAGGCACTTATGCTGCTGAGCTATCTCCTCAGCCCTAGAAAAGATACTTGAGTGTAGCAGCTATTTGGTTTCTGGAGAAAAATACTAAATAAAAGAGTTGTGATTGGGGGCACAATTTAATCCTAAAGTCCGTCTTCAAAAGTTGATTTTACATGATACATTTTTTAGTTTAGTGATACTGTCTACTAACAGATAGTGTCTGTGTGTTTCAAATTATTAAGTTTGTATTTGGAGGGAAACATGGTGACATTTTACTTTCATATATATACATGATGATCACATCTTACACAGACCTGTGATGTCAACAAAGTGTTATTATTACATATTTTTTTGGTGGGCTCAGGCTGCCTTAAGAGTGGGCCTGGGGATCAAGTCACCATCCCCTGTGCCTGACTGAGATTGCTGGCACAAGTGCTTAAACCACTGAGCATAATAGCTGGGTCACAGAAGAAAGTGATCGATGATGTACAGTGTGCCTAAGGAGAGTCACCTAGAGAGAAAACATTCTCTCAAGCTTCTACAGAGAGCAAAATGGTCAAGCAATGGCCATGACTCATCCCGATGGCTGACAATGACAACCTTTCTACAAAGTACTATACCTGGTTTCAGGGTAAATCCTAAGGGCATCTGACTGACCTTGTCAGATACAAAAGTTATATATTTTTTGTAACATAGGTCTTGCTTTATCTTGGTCTTAACCATCCAGCAGAAAAGTCTAACCATGAGGTATAAAAAGAAAAGCCATATTTGTATTATAATTGAGGCACAAAAGGGTCTTTCCCCTCGTCACCTAGCTGCTAACTCATATCAGGGACTCCTGCTTGGTTCTTCTGGCTCTTAGTCTACTGCTCTGACAGGCTAGATTAGTTTATAATAAAACTAAAACAACTTGTCAGTAAAAGTGAGCAAGGCTAGCAGCTCCATTATGCACTTTGTTGGTTGAAAGAATCTGGAAGACACTGAATGACTGACATCTCCCAGCTTCTGTGAGTGTCCTTCTGAAAGCAGATCAAGCGTGTGACTTCTGTAGCTAATCACAGAACCCAGTTAAGTTCTGAAGTTTATAAAACTATCACTCTCCATTAAAATTGAAGTGTGACTGTGATCATCCTGTAGTGTAGTACCTTGTCAGTAATTGCCCACAGGGTGTTTTATTTTTTTGTTTTGTTTTGTTTTTTTAATAAGTAAAACTAAATCCAAGTAATGTAAATCCTCAGAGATATTTCCCAAATAGATTGGGCCACCTGGAGATAGAAAATAAGTTCTAAACTTAAGTTCTAGTCTTTAGATTTACCTTCAAAGTCAAGATGACAAAAAGGGTTCGAAATGGACTTTGCAAATTCAATTTTGAACTTGACCTGAATCTAAAAAAGGTACCAGGCACATCTTAACACTAGCTTTTGCCATAATTCTATAGTCTGTCATTTTGTAAATTTATAAAAGGAAAGACTATCTATAAAATGACCAATATTCTAGCAAGTAGGAAATACATTCATATGTTAAACTGTTGTTTTTAACATAGTGTCAGGACTGTCAAGCAGTTATGTATTGATTTCAATTTTCCAATGATTAGACTAATATTATACATTTAGTATGCTTAGCATTAAACACTCTGGGTATAATGTGTTCCTTTTATGACTGAACATGCACTGTAGGATTATTTTACTGTAAGAAGTGCAAAAGAACAGTTAAATAAAAGGATACACTCTCATAGTCACATTATTGCTAAGTCTCTTACATATCCAAAGTATCTGACAGAGTATTTGCACATGCACAGAACACTGTTAAAAGTGATGGGGCCTGGTGGGATGGCTTAGTGGTCTAGAGCGCCTGCTTGGGGAAGCTTGGGCGGCTTCTAGGACCGCAGTTCGATCCCCGGCACCACCTGCTGTGCCAGCCCTACCCTCGGGGCCGGCTGAGCCGGCCATGAAAATGAATGAATAAGCAAATAAGGGTTCTGAAACAAGAAACAAAATAATAGTAAATAAAATAAAAATTTAAAAAAAAGAGTTTTTAAAAAAAAAAGTGAGAGACTCTAAATATTTACATTTTTTCTTACAAATAGGATGGAATCAACAGAAAAATGTGAAGCTGTAATTGGTCATTTTAATGGGAAATTCATTAAGACACCACCAGGAGTTTCCGGTATGTTGTTTGTGGAAAGTTTTATCAGCAGTGTTTATGTTAACTGTAGCACATAGTGGCTCTTACATTAAGAACAGAATTCTCATTTTCCTCTTTAAAATGTATTTCTTCTTATCAAAAAATATGGTTTAAAATTTTACCCCTTTCCAGACACTGAACTTGTGAGTGTCAACTGCAGCAGGCACAGTACTAGAACACTGCCACACTGCCTCCCCTTGGCCATGTCAGCCAGGTGCACCTCCCCCAGTGCTACCTCAAGAAGCTTCCTTGCGGGCACATCCTTGGAGCAGAATAGAGTCAGGCGTAGCGCACCTCCACAGCTTTCTGTGCCAAAGCCACTTTCACTCTCACGAAGCTGATGTGAAATAGAGATCCTCCATTGTTACTGTTTATTGGCCCTTCTTTAACTGTTTCCTGTCTCTGAAATCCAGTCTCCATTGTAAAGTAATGAAGCCATTTCTTTAGGGCCAGCCTCGCTTTTCTTGCACACCAAAGCTTGATGGCTCCTGCCTAGATTGAGCATGCAGCAGTCCACTTCCACAGCCCCTGCGACACGTGGTGACTGAAAGTTGTCACCATGGCAGATTCTAAGTCTGTCGCTTGCCAGGCCTCAGTACCACAGGGGCTTACTCTAACCTTCCGATGCCCTCCCCTACCCCTCCCCACTTCAGTTTTCCTTGTCACCAGCCTGTGTGGGCCCTTGCCCAGCTCTGAGCTGGTGATATTACTTCCCATGTGAAAAGAGTTGAGAATAGCCGGTAGCAGTTCTATCACTGTGCATCCCCTCAACATGGGCCCCCCACCTACACCTAGCCTTCCTTCCCTCCTTCCTCTGTTGGCTTGAAGCCTCAATGACAAGGGTTCAAAGCCATCTCTGAGGTTGCATCCTCCATGGACCTTTTTATGCCTGCTAATGCCTCCCTCCTGTAAAATTTCAGTCTCTTTTACTTGTATTCATTTTTCCCCAAACAAAATCAAAAGCTTCTTTTTGATGAGTAAAACAGAAGATCTCTGGTAAGAGTAAATGTCAAGGAAATGAGAGAAAATGTACAAAGAATACTAGAAACAGAAGAATGTGACCATAACTACAATAGACATTTATGAAACCACAGAATTCAGCAAATGCATGCCTGAATGTTTTAGAAAAAAGATCCTCATTTGTGTTTCAGATCATTCAAGTCTTTGTGATTGAAATTAAAACTAAGCACCATTCCTCTCTTGTGCTACTTCTCATGTAAACATTTTCAAATTATAGTCTTCACTTGTTTCCTACTCATGCCTCAGCACTCTCCAGTATGATACTTTCCCTATGCCATGCAGTTTACATTTACAACACATCCTGTATTTTTTTTTGCTAGAGGACCAAATGTAGTAGCAAAATAGTACAAACTTAAGTTAAACTACAGAACTGTAGCAGCTCAGTTTCTGGAGGCCACAAGTTCAACATTAGAGTGTGGTGAAGTTGGTTCCCTCTGAGCGCTGTGAGGGAATGGCATGTTCCAGGCCTCTGCATGGCTTGGCAGTGGCATCCTTGCCTGTGTGCCTTCACGTCAACTTGTGTGTGTGTATGTGTGTGTGCATGCGCACGTGTATGTGCACCTGCACGCACACACACACGTGCGTAGGTACCTTTGATCTAGCTTCCCTCTTCTTCTGAGGACACCAGACATACTGGATGAAGACCCACCTAATGGCCTCATTTGAACTTCAAAGACCCTGTCTCTAAACAAAGTCACATTCACAGTGACGAGAGGGTTAAAGATCTAAGGTATTTTTCTACTTAGGGAACCACACAATTCAACCTGTGACTGGCGGAGTCCAGTCCCAGCTCTGGTGTGGGCACCTGGGGATAATGGTTCTACTAACAAGATGAAGAAACAGGATTGGATGGGAGTAAGGACTAAGGTAGTTTTGAAGAGGATGAACATAAGTTGTCTGAGGCCAGAAGGTAATCCATAGGGTAACTAATCCTCCTGATTAATTATTGAGCCCAGAGCCTTTGCATTTTTCTGTGTTGTCTGTCTTATTTAGAACTGCTTATCTTTCACTCATCTTCGAACTGTGTTCTCTTACAACCATTGGTTTTCTTTAATCCCTTCTCTTCTGTGGACTAGTTTCTTTGACCTACTCTCAATTTGTGCCATTTTCCTGAATCCCATTGTTGGCTCACAATTCTGATGGATTTCATCTATTCTCAAGGCTTCTGCCCTACTTCAGATGGCTCTGAGATACACATCTCTTGCCCAGGCTTTTATCCTGCGGATTACCTTCTGGCCTCAGACAACTTGTGTTCATCCTCTCCAAAACTACTTCAGTCCGCACTCCCGTCTAGTCCTGTTCTCTTTGTGTAGTTAGTAGAACCATTATCTACCCAGGTGCCCACACCAGGGAGCTGGGACTGGACTCCCCCAGTCACTTGTCTTTCATCTCACGTACAAGTAACAGTTTCAAGTCGTTACACTTTTCTTCCTGATCACTTCTAGACTCTGCTGTGCCTCTGTTCTCCCAGTCACATCCCACTTTCCTCATATCTCTCCCCTGGGCCATGATAGTAGCCCCTGATTGCCTGCTCTGGCTAGCCTTAGGTCCCTCAGGTAGCTCCTAATTGTAGCAAAAAATATGTATCCAATATACACTTCTGTATCACTTTTTTCCGCTAACAATTAAAAAAAGATTTAGGATTTGTAGAATGACACTGAAAGCCAAAAGTGACTGGAGTGAGTCTTGTTTCCTTCACTTCTGTCTCTCTCCATTGTCTGTCTAATTTTTCCTTTCCCAATACTGAAAAACAAGTGGTATTGATAGTGTACCACACTGTGTTTCTCCTTGCTGTCACTCTATGGTCTCCAGTGACTTGAATCCACTTGATTTCCTTTAACTTGGCTATCTCTGCCTCCCCATGTAAGACTGTGCTCATGGCATGCATCTCTTCCTTGCAAGGACCTGTTCTCACCCAGTTTAGTTGAACTGTGTGTGTAGAATACCCTGACTGAGGGTCTCTACCTGGTATCATTTAGCACTTACTATGTTTACATGCATAAATCCCTCTAACCTGGAAGCTCCTAGAAGTCAGAAGCTGGCTTCTTGTCTTAAATTCATGTCTAACACAGCACTGGAACTGTACTAAACAACAACTGATGTTTGTTGATTTTGAATAGATCTTACTATATCATAGTAGCAAGACAGGACTCTCTTTTAACAAGCTCACATATTGGGGGGGGGGGGATTGAAATGCTTTATGATTTGCAGCCAGTCCCTAGCATGTGTCATGGCAGCAGGAAATGTCTGAAAATGTAGAAACCACCTAACCTTCCTTTGAAAAAGATATTGGTACTGTTAAATGGGAAAAAAAGACAAAAAGGCCACACCCACTCCTTTATATCATCCCTGCCCCCATAATTTTGGTCTTTTGTTGCCTAACATAGAACCTCTCAGTTATGCTTCCTACTCTGTGTTTCAGATAGGAAGTCTTTGCCAGTCAGTAACTGTTTCATCTAATAGCTCTGCTTTTCTACCCATACCTGTGCACACCGTAAACTTAAAGCTGGGGTCTCCAGGATCTGGACAGAGGTTTGGGGGGGGGGGTCTTTTGCTGTGCTGTCATAGCCATCCACACATGGAGTATTTTAGTACATCAGCCAACCCAGCAGGATTTACCCCAGATATTCATGTGGTGCAGCAGGTGGGCATTTGTACTTAGCTCCAAAGTGGGTAACCATGGGGAACCCAGGAGATAAGAAAAAGTCTCTCCATCAAAAAAAAATAGCCCCTCTCCCCTGGCAGTGTGTTCGGCTATCTCCCCAATTGGTATATGCAAAAGTATGTTACTGAAGGAAAGGGATCCAGTGAGTAGAATTTAAGCAGCATAAAACATTGCTCAAATCTCACCTCCAACAGCATGCACAGAAGCTCCATAGAGCATGTAGTCTGTTTTGTTTTGTTTTGTTTTGTTTTTAATACAAGACACCACAATCAAGCATTGGGGTATTCTGAAATGATATTAATTCCAGCCAAGAGTCACTGAAGGGAAAGTTGCTCACGGCCGCACACGTGACAGGTGCTCAGTGTCTGTCCTCCTGCACCTCCAGGGTTGCATCCAGCATGGGATGATTGATAATGATGATTAGGGAGCACTGATTTTTTGTACCCAGTTGAGTTTCACTTCAAAGATGGACTAATTTGTAAGCCTGCACAGTACCTCAGGCTACATTTGATCTTGTAACACTAAAACCTGATGGCATACTGCTTCTGTGGCTGTACCTGAAGGGGAACTTCCTACTAGCACAAGTTTGAAGCCTAACATATGACTTGGAAGGACAGTATTCCAAGAGAATTCAGCCAGTAAGACAGCTTCTTTTCTGTTTTTTAGGCTAGTTTTATTTTCCCCTGAGTGACACTTGAATTGAAAGAAAAGGAATGTTTTTAGTCTCCACCCAAGTAAAGGCTCAGAAGGCTCCTGTGCGCCTGGCCCCAGGAGCTTCCACGTTCACTGCTGTGCAGCTGGCCTTTCTGCTTCCCTTGAGTTATGCTCTGCCTTCCCAGGCTGCACAGCATGAGCACCTCTGAGGGCTGCCTATCCACCTCTGGGAGACATCTATCTCTACTTTCTTGGCTTATTCTTGCAGAAAGCAAGGAAAATTCAGGAAGAAAAAACATCTAGGACACATTTGTTTTGAAGTTGTGTTGTTCTGAGATAAGATCTCTCCGTTCCCAGAGTGAAGCAGCTCTCTGGATGTCACAGACTGGGGCTGCATGTTTGCCTTTGTTCTCCAGAGGACTTCATGGCTCTGTCCTTTGGCTGTTTTCTTTGAAGCAGGTTCACAGACTTGGTGGTCACACCCATTCAGGGGATGAGGGACAACCTTGATTTCTAAACCACATGTCTGTGATTGTAGGACCATCTGCAGCACTAGAGCAAGTAGAGGACAGCTTCTTCCAAGTTGTGCCAAGTGACACATGGGGCACAAGAAACAGACAAGTTCCATCTGCGTTGTGAGCATTGCTCCAGGGGGTACAATTTGCAATCAGGCTGTACTTTCAGTTCTGAATCAGTACTTAATTTTGTGTCATTTCTGAATAATGAACTCTCCTGTGTATCAGTCTTGGTTTCTATTCGGTTACAAGTTTTAAGGGTTCCAGAGCTGCATTTTATTTTTAATTTTCTGCTGGGCACTAGAAGTTCATGTATCACCCTGTGCCAGTGGAAGTTGCCAAACATTTTCTAAGATAATTTTTCATGTGTGTTCATCCAATAATCACAGCTATTTGGGGAGCCTTTTTGGTACCTTCTTGCTTGTAAGTGAAGCTCAACTACGTTTCAGCTGAGCTCAAGTGTACAGTGCAGGACTTGGAAGCATACTGTTGTAGTGAATCAGCTTTGCCCAAAACAAGTGCCTAGTCCACGTGAGGCCTCACAAATGATTTAAAATAGTATTCAGCTTCTCTGGGCTTTTAAAATTTTTCTTGTTCACATACTATGAGAATTATCTTTGAGTATTGGTTGGTTCATTACTTCCCTCTCTTACTACCTAAATAGTTACCACACAACATTAGTTGTATGGGATACATTTGATTATTATCAGTAGAACCAGATGACAGTCTTTTCAGGCAAGAGCAAATTGAATAAGCCTCCACTTGAATGTTTAAATAATGTAGGCTCATTGCTAGGCAGACATAAAATGTCATAAATACTCAAAGGATGGTGTATTTAATGATGCATGTTGTTTAGCTGGCATAAGCAGAATTATCTGGGATAGTTCCTGTCAGAAAACTTGGATTCCTGCATGGTTGGCAATTTGCCATGACATTGGAGCCAAGTACAAAAAGGAAACCTAGTTTAGCCGAGACTAGAGTCACATCCTGACACAGCTTTTGTCCTGGTGTGCTGAAGTTCTCGGAGAGAATTTGCTGGCCTTGATTCACTGGCGGAGGCAGTGAGTGCCCCCATTAGCGCCCAGGTCAGGAACATCCCCTACAATGAAAAAAGGAAACAAACCTACTTGGCTGTAGCCCTAAAGACACTGTCTGAATATAACTTGAACTCAGACAAGACACACAGAAAGTCTCTAGATGGCTACATGAAAGAGATCAGCTGTGCACCTGAGAAGCTGCTTCCCCTACATCACCCACCTTTCTGCTGACATGTCTTTCAGTCCTGGGTAACGGCCAAGTTTCCCCATGCCAGCAGTGCCCTCCCTACCCTGGCCCAGAGCACAGTGCATAATGTAGAACATGTTTAGAATTCTACAAAAATCTAAAGTGCCACATTATAATTTTTAATGCAGTGTGTTTTCTTAGTTGCTTTTTTAAAAATGATACTTTCATGTATGATGTTACCATATATTAAAAAAGCTTATCTTTTCTTATAGCACGTGCTTTAATGTACATGATAGTTTTCTGGAAAAAAAGATAATTTTTTGTAGCTTGTTTTTAGTCACTCATTTTTTTTTTTCTGAAAATGTTGGAGCATTGCTTCTTATTTATTTTTGTTTTGAGAGCTGACTGGTGGAGAGTAACTCAGATTTGCTTGGAAAGTCCCTAACAGTATAAAGGACCCATAACTTCTTGGTGAGACAACCTAGGTGAATTCCACAGAGATTTTCAGCAACAGCCTAATACTTGCTAAAAATTCCATGATGGGGAAATACTGTGGTGGTAGTTTCCACACAATGAATGTTAGGGGAAAAATGTGAAAAGTTTTGGTTATATATAACTGATATCCAAAAAGACTTGCTCCAGGCAGAAACACTGGTCATGACCATGATTTGGTGATAGGTCTAAAAGTGCTCTTCTAGTACCTTCCTGGAAGAGAAGATTTATGTGACCTGTAAGCTAGAACTTTCTTGGAGCTGAAAACAGCTTTTGTCACCCTACTTATCCAAGTATATGCCACCACCCTTGCTTCCCCTAGGACTAAGATCAGTGTGTTTAGAACTACAGGATGTGACCACCCATCTCTCTGAACATTCTCTTTGTGACATTCATGCAGTCTGAATGAATCCTGGAGTACAAAGAGTAGGAGTTTTTTAAATGTCTAGTCCTGGGAATGAGACTTCTTAGCCTTTCTGTGTCGTGTTGGTATCACTGCCAACTGGCGTAAAGCTAGAAGTCACTCTAGTGGACTAAACTGAGTGCTGGCAGGCTGCTTGCTTTGTGTCACTTCTGTTGTTCCTTTGGCTATTGAGACTGGAAATGTTGTGTCCAACAGGACTTGAAAACCACTCTCACACACATTCCATAGTTCTGTGTACATAGTGATATGATATGGTTAGGGCATTGTCCCATCTCAGAAGACAACGGGTTACAGTGTTAGGAAAGGCCTGGGAATTTTTCAGATGTTTTTATGGCCCATTTGTTCCCTTTTTAATATTTTCTTAATTGTTGACAACCCTGAAGACAAAATATAGTTGGCTTTCCATGTCCACAGGTTCCATATCTACTGATTTAGTCAGCCATAGATCAAAGCTATTCAGGAAAACAAATTGCATCTGTACTGAACACATACAAATGTTTTACTTTGTCAGCATCCCCAAGAGAATACCGTAGAACAACTATTTACATTATGTTTACACTTTCTTATATGTGGCAAGTAATAATGATTCAGACATAAGAGAATTTCATGCAAATACACAGTTTCCTCTAAGGAGCTAGAATGTCCTAAAGCCAATCCATGAACCATCCTTAGCAGAGGCCAAGGGATAACTAAAGGTCATGCTCCTGATAATCTTCTGACTATCTTTAAGACAGTACTCTTTTTACCGCTCCTTGCCCACTGTTACAGAAGAACAGGGCCTAAGTGTTCAGAATCGTATCCTGATACAGTGCCCTAATGAGGAGTCATTGCCAGGAGAGCAGAAGTACTAGAACAGTCCCTAGTGGTTGCTGGGGCATGGGCTCTCTTGTGGCTCTAATCCTTGAACAGATTCTATACCACAGAGAGAGTCTCATTTTAAAACGTGACAAAGGACCACAACTAGAGACGTGACAGTGCTTCATTCCCAGTTGCTTTGAGTGCTGTCCAGGCTTGAGATGGCATAGCCTTCAGAGAATTGCTCTCACCAGTGATCACACCAGCCCGCAGCAAGAACCACAGATCAAAGTCTGATCAGACTCTGCCAGCACAGAACAATAAAGAACATAGAAATTTTATTAAAGCATAGGGATTTTGTGTGGAAGATGTGAATGTTACTGTGAAAGAGCTTTGTAAAAAGCATTTGCCAGTAATTTCATCCTGAACTGTAACTTGAACATTTCTTGATCCTAGGAGAAGCTAAAGCAGCAACTCTAGCCCAAGCCAGCCCACTAATCCTATGCAAAGCAAGCAGAAAACATTTATAATTGCTGAACTGCAAGTCTTTCTCCTGAGAATTTATCTTAATAATTCAAAAGTGAGAGGAAAAGTCAACCCTTTGCTCTCCCTATTGTCACAGAAGTAATAACAGTAGCTCCAGTACTCGTGGAACTGTTCTAAGAACTTTATGTGTACCTCTGACAATCCTTTGAATCGAGAAACATTATCCCTGCCTCACACACTCTGGAACTAGAGACCCTGAGTTACTTGCACAGTCACCGATGTAAATTTCAAACCTAGGTCTCCTACCTTGAAGCCATTTTCCTCACCACATACAGCCACCAGTACAATAGCTGGCACAAAGCTGGACACACATTTGGATGTTCACACAGTGCTAGTCATAGTAATCAGCTATGCATGGGCCCCTTTCAAGTAGAATGTGTTGCAATCACTGAACACATGACTCTATAACAAGGTAGGGAAAAGTCCACATGTATGTGGTAGGAAATAAGGATCTATCATTTCAAATGTGGGGAAAAATGCATCTATATAGAATTAGAAAGACAATAAAAATATAGTATTGAAATATTTATGTTCAGGTGATGGGGGTATTGAGTTTTTTTTCTGTATAACCTGATTTTAATATTTTTTAATCATTCTTTTAGTAATATACAACCTTTTTAGGGTTGAAAATATGGTATAAAAAAAAAAAAAAAAGAATTGCAGTAAAAATAAAAATCAAAGCCAGCAGAAACAAAGCTACCATGAGTAATTTGCAAGTGTTATGTTCTCCTAAAACTTGGTAGAAGCTGGAAACACTGTGTAAGGGAAGGAAGGGAAGAGAGACCAAATCCTAACATAGCAGGCTTAGGAATAATGTTCACATGGAAGGGCTGTGCCTATGCTAATTGTGGGTAGAACCATGGAATTTCATTAGAAACAAAGGAGGTTAAAACAGGAAACAATGTTATGCACATAAAAATGTGTATAAGATAAGATCAGAGCACAGTGAAAGTTTCCAAGATTTTTTAGAGCAAAAGATACTACCCACTAATCCCCCTCAAAACGCTCCCCACCTGTTGCTTTGACCACACTTACTCATTATTTTTGCCACTTTGTGGAGCAGTTCTGCAGGCCTTCTTTCATGAGTATCTTTAGTTGTGCTGTGGTGGCTGTGTTGTCCTGAACTGTTTGCCTTTCATGGTCATTTTGATTTTGTGAAGGAGCCAGAAGTTGCGTGGTGCCAGGTAAAGTGATGCAGAGACACTGTAATACCTTGACAAGGCCGCTTCCCTGCTGAAGGGCACTCAGCAGCACCATTTGCTGTATCTTTGATCACGTTTCATCAGTATATGAAAGAGATCCTTCAGAACTTCTTCAGAGAGTGGCAAGAATGAAAGGGTACCGTTCAGAGCAGAGCAGCCCAGGGTGGGTATATTTTGAGAGGAGTTAATGGCAATGTGTTGGGCCAGCCAAATAGCTCAGCAGATTGAAGCGCCTGCTTAGGCAGGGTGCAGTGGCCAGAGTTTAATCCCTAGTGTGCCATGCCAGCCCTTGGATGTGTTGATACAGCCATTGAGACTGGGCATGGTGGTGCGCACCTGTAATCCCAGCACTTGGGTGGCTGAAAACAAAAGGATCACTACAATTCCAATCTATGTAATGAGACCCTGTAGACTCTGTAGACCCTATCCTGAAATACAAAAAAAAAAAAAAGTGTCTTACAGCAATTTGCTTTATTTGAACATTTTTTGTATATTTGATGACACCCTATATTTACTGAATTCTTATGTTGTAATTTTTCAAAAGCAAGACCTAAGTCACTAGTTCCTGACATACTGTTAGTTGAACCCTTTTTTAAAGTAGCTAACATTAGCCGGGCGTGGTGGCGCATGCCTGTAATCCCCAGCACTCGGGAGGCTGAGGCGGGAGGATCGGTGAGAGACCAGCCTGGGCTATAAAACTGAGCTCAAGGCCAGCCTGAACTGTACAGCGAGACCCTGTGTCAAAAAGACAAAGATAAATAAATAAATAAATAAATAAATAAATATTAAAAAAAAATAAAGTAGCTAACATTAATAGTAAATTAATTACAATTGCTGAGCGGGCCATTTTCCAAAATTAATGGAAAAGCTTCTGCCAAGGGCAGTTTATGTTTCTTTGTTTATTGAGTAAGATGAAATATTGCACAGCTAGAAAAATGGGAGTGCGAAAGGAACAGCCTCTGGCTGTGATCAGCCTCTGATAGGAGAAAGCACTAGGAGCAGATAAGACCCTTCAGGTATCCTGAGGGCTCCGTCCATCTTGTTGCAGCCATGCAGAGCTCCAGGTCCTTAAGGCTGCTCAGTTAAGTAAGTGAAGTGACTCGTGGGAGATCCTGTTGTACCACTGTGCCTCCTCAAAGCAGGCACCCTAGTAGTGATTGTCAGGATTAATGCCAAAGAGAAATATTTGAGGTCAAGTTACTGCAGTCTGTCCTGTAAACAAGTACACTAGTTTCTATAATGTCTGGCACATTCTTATCTGAATTGAAGCACACACTCCCTAGGGCAATGAAATATTAATTTATCCACCACTACATCACCAGCTCCTGTGTTCCTGGCACATAGTAGACACTCAATAAAAATCTTCACTGTTAACTAAACCAGGGAGAATATTAGTAGAAAGAAAATTATAGAATTTCATATTGCTTCATGTGGAGTACTAGAGCACTTTTTATTTCATTTTCTGCATTGACTGGGTTGGCCTTAAACCTGTGACCCTTATACCACAATTTTGAGAGTACCTGGCATTACAGGTATGTGCCACTGTGCCAGGTTACTTTTAGTTCATTTGAAAAAAAGAAGCTTTTAAGGGCATTAAGTAGATATCATTTAACTGATAGCAGTCCTTTAAAATGAAAATCATGCTTGCCTAAGATAAAGGATAGCAGACAGTGGATGACACACTGTTTTAACTACTTGCCTTTTTGCTTTTAGAGGAAGTCTCTATGACAGCATGGAACAATGTGAATTTGAAGTCTTCTGTTTTTGAAAGATTCGACTGTGTCTTGTTCCATGTGTGTTTTGTTTTAAATGATGCATTTACCAATGTGCATCACTCACTTGGTGTTTACCTTTACCGCTATACATTTGTAGCAGGCTTTATTGTTACCTAGCATTTTTTTTCTTCTACAGCATCTCAGGTATTGGAAGCACACATCCCGATAGGGACCCTGGCCTTTCACTTCAGTGTGTACTACCCAGCTGCTTTCCTTCACACCTGCCTGCCCGTGGCAGCATAGTGTGACCTTTCAGAATGAGTCCAACTTGGTCCATTTTTCTGTGGAAGAAATTGTTTTATTGAATAATTAATTATAATTATAACAATTATTCTGATGAATTCTAATAGTTACTCTAATGAGTGAAAAGTTTACATCATGTAGTAAGCCAAACAAACTCTTTCCATCCCCTCCAGAAAAATGTGCAGGTTGTGATCTAGTTTTTTTAAAAACCTCTAGGTAAAAGTGTCTCATGGTGAAGATCCGCAAAGCAAAATACTCCTCCACGTCAGTGAAACTGAGTGGGGGCAGATAAAACCTATAACCTGAGATGTCAGTGGAGAGGACACTGAGTCTTGCAAGGGCCTTTTTAGATCTGCAGAATGTGAGGTGCTGTCTCTGTCCACCTGACATCACTATCTGCCCTTAGTCATGAAGGTGAGACACCCCCACTCCCTTCTAGGCATGCACGTATGCATGCCTAGACATTGACCCTAAGACTGACAGGAGTTTCATGGCTGGAATTTTAAACAACACATTTGTTTGGTTGACTACAAAGATGAGTAACTGGGGAGAATTCCAGATGTGATAAGACTACACTCAGAAGGATTTATCCTACTTCCTGTCCTTCCACTGATATGCTCTATTCTAACCCCTACTTTACCTCTGTCCCCTAGTGATCCAGTTGTATAGTCAAAATTATCATCAGTGATTAGGTTTTCTCGTTTTGTCATGCCTTCTGTGCTGTTTGGTGAGGGTAAAGATTTTCAAGTCAATACCTATTTTATAAGATAAATTGTATAATTCATTTACCATCTGAGATGTGGCTTAAATCTATTTCACATCATACGGTTTGCCTTAAGTAGAAGCTCCTTATTTAGGAAAGCCTCAGCTAGCAGGGTTTAGAGTCGGAAGGTTCATAGGGACCCTTTGTAGTGGAAGGGATGAGGCTTGCTAATATTCTTCCAGACACCTAACATTTTTACTGTAAACACCCTGTACCTTTTATTTTAGTTCATCACTGTTACTGTAGCAACTCAGGCTGGCTAACTTTATAAAGAAAAGAAGTTTATTTAGCTCACATTTCTCAAATGGCACCAGCCTAGCTCTATGAAGGATCACATGTCAAGTGGCCCATGGGAAAAAAAAGTTGCAGAAGGAAGCTAGAGAGCAGTTCAAGGGTTGGGCTTGCTCTGAGGAGGGCTATCTTTACCTTTTCTAAAGAACCTACCACTAGGTCTCACTGCTTTATCTGCTTTACATGGCCACACTGAAAACCAAGCTTGCAACACTTTAACAATTGCAGAGCAAACCACAGCATCTCCATAGTACAGTAGCCATTCAGAAATGTCTCTCATTCAAACAAATCCTGCAGGAGTGCTCCACAGAAGATACAGCACAACAGCTCAGGCAGCTCACCGAGAAGGAATTATAGTTCCTGTTCTGTTTTGTTTTCCCTTTTGGCACAGAAGTGTTGAGAGACACTGATGCTTCCACCCTATCATTAGTGGGAGGGCAATGGTGATATAAAATAAGAGATGAATTAGGATAATAAGAGGCAAAGAAGAAAGGAGTAAATTTTCCACAAGTAATATTTTTCTTTTCATGGTTATTTAACTTTGAAACAGAGCTTGAAAGCAGTAATCATGGTTCTGCAGTAGACAAAGGGCTGAAAGTGGAAACCAAACAGGAAGGTGCAAATACCTTTATTACATTAACTGCAAACATACAAAAAAATGCACAACTTCCAGGAATGCACCACTGTTTCCATCATGGAAGAGGAGGAGTCGTAGGTGGCTGCAGTGCTGCCTGCGCATTTCTCTCCCCTTGACTTCATCCTTTAATGAGTGTCTGCATGTTTTGCTTTTCTGTGTTTGCTTCTTAGGTTTTTCTTTAGATCATTTTGTGCAGTGGGTAGGTAGTGGAACACCACCAGGCACAGAAAAATAAAAGCCTTTAAATAGAATGAGCAGGTGTTTACAGCTCTCTGACCAAAAAGTGCCTCCAGTGTGTGTCCCCAAAATAAACGGATGAGGCTGTCTACATTCATATGCTCATGGAGCCAGGGATAATGTCACGTGCCTGCCAAATAGATGCTAGGGATGCATTGAGGATAAGACAGACAATCAGAAGCCAACAGTAACCACAGGTAGTGTCCTAAAGGTTCTAAACAAAAATATGCATAAGCTCCATAGGGTGTACTTGCTTTCTGCTGGGAGAAGCAGGGTCTTCTGAAGGATTTTTTGTGTTTTAGGGAAGGGTCTACAGGGTGTTCAGGGTCTCGCTACTAGATCGGACTCATAGTGATCTGCCTGTTTACACTTACAGGTGTGTGCAACCACACTTAGTTTCAATTGCCATCTGAGCATGCTCCACTCCAGGGGCAGGCCCGGCATGGCAGGCCCAGGGATCAGTCCCCCAGCCCCGGTACCTGCTTGCAGACACTTTAATCTGCTGAACTATTTGTCTGGCCCCTGAAGAATTTTAATGGAAAACTAAGGAAGTGGTTTAAGTGGAGGAAGAGAGGATGGTACAGTCCTGTTTTCATTTATTTTAGTGACTCTCCAGAGCTGGAATTGTAGAGAACCCAAAGTAAAAAGAAGCACATAAAGCACTGAAGTGAATAGGAGGATTCCTGGCTTCCTCAGCAAAGTGGCTCTTTAAAAGATTCTTTACATCTCATGACACTCTTGTTTGGAAATAATAGCTATTATATTATTTTATACTATGCTTTTCACCAGTAGGTAACTTTATAAAGGTCTGAGAAAACTTTGACTGTGGAATGTTCTGTCAGTTCCCTCATAATATGAACACTGCTTCTATTAAAAAAGAAATTCCATTACATTTTGTCATCTACACACACAGAATTGCACTTTTATATTCTTTTTCCCTGTTCACTCAGCTCCCACAGAACCGTTGCTGTGCAAGTTTGCAGATGGAGGACAGAAGAAAAGACAGAACCCAAACAAATACATCCCTAATGGAAGACCATGGCATAGAGAAGGAGAGGTGAGACTAGTAAGTCCTTTCTTGAACTTCAGTGTGGGTGCACTCTGCAGACCTCCCATGAAGAGTTACACAGAAAGCATCATAACTGGGCTCCCGCACTCCTGAAATAGGTGCAGACACTGAAACTCCATACTGGTACATTACAGTTCAAGAGCTCTCAGGTGGAAGCCCTACGCAGTGCAGCTGGCACAAAAGAATGATGCTTCTCCAGATGGATACATAAATGCTGGACACAGCTAAGCAGTGACTAGGGAGAAGGATGCCAAAAGCATCAAGATGTGTGGGTGTTGTGTTACTCTTGATTGTCATGGTTAAACTATAACCTTTCAGGGAGATTTACATTGATAGCATTAAGAAAGTAATCTACAGAGCTTAGTATAACTGTCATTGAGAATGTTTTTAGGTTTTGTTGATTTTTGTGTATTTTTAAATCTTATTCTTGTGAGTCTTTTTTTTTAACGTTCAATTTTTTTCTACTTCTATTTTTCAATAATTTGTTTCATTAAAAATAAACAAGTACTAGAGCCAGCTAAATAGCTCAAGGAACTAAAGCACCTGCTCAGGCAGAGCCCAGCAGCCAGGTTCCATCCCTGGCATGCTCTGCTGGCCCTGCCCCTGGGGTGCTCTGTGATTGAGACTAGGTGTGGTGGTGTACGCCTGTAATCCCAGCACTTGGGAGGCTGAAGGCAGAAGAATGACTGAGTCCGATCTACATGGGGAGACCCTGTAGACTAGAGATAGATAGATAGATAGATAGATAGATAGATAGATAGATAGATAG